>JAWRVF010001073.1:0-114503 GCA_036785485.1 Physcomitrellopsis africana
GGCACTAATTTCAAAAATGAGGAAAATTCAAAGTTTATATATATATATTTTTCCTTTTTGAGAAATTACATCAAATACATAAGCCTCAAGTATCTAACAACATCCAAAGCATGATAAAATCCTCTAAAACCTTATATATCTTTATGTGGAAATTTTTCCAAACTTCAACATCTCATATCTCCTGATCCGACCGTCCAAACATGGTAAAATTTTCCATGAAGTACTGATAAATTCTTATCAACCTTTACAACAATTTTCAATTGCAAATTCATTGCGGATCTTGAGATATCTTGAAAACCCTAACAGTCGCTTCAAACCCTTGTCTTTATACACCCGCATACAAATTTCTTCATATCTCACAAACTATAAGCTCAAATTCCATGAAATTTATATGTATAGCTTTTTAACACAAAATTTCACATTCTCCAAGAAGTTTGAGCCAAAATTTCGTCTGAAAACTCAAGTTATGGCTCAAAGCATAACTATTAACAACACAATGTGCTTACTACCTTGGAATTGGATGCGCTGTCTTCAACTCTTCATATCTCCTTTGTCTAAACTCAAAACTTAAGAATTTCTTCATAATAGACGTAGATCTTGAAATCACCTTTTCAACCGCACCGTCCGATCTCCAAAAGCCTCCGTACAACTCCGCAAAATCCCAAAAGAGTGACAATATGTATGAAATCCACTCTTTAACTTTGAACAAGTATAACTTCTTCACCCTAACTCCAAATCGCCTAAAATTTCCTCTCAAACTATATCCAAAACTCTAAACTTTACAACCCTACCTTTGAAATTGCAAATCCCACCTTTTGAAGTCGCCGAAAACCCCTGTTAAGGTCGCGGGCAGCCTCCTCAAAGCCCATTGGGCATGGTATTCGACCAATAGGGATGAAGTTTCCTATTCCTTGCCTTCATCCGACCATGGCTTGATTTCATCCCTCCCAATTAGCCTCTTACTAGCTTAAATTTTCATCCTTAAGTCCCCACCTTCTCTCAAGGCTTCATACTAAACATTTAGATCTTATAATTTTTAAATATCATATCTAAAATAAGTAAAATAAAATAAAATAAAGTTTCTTCTATCAACCATTTTTAATTTAACTTACTAACCATTCTAACACACATCTAGATTCATAAACATATAATATATTTTAACTAATTTTTACATACTGTAAGTAATTACAATAGGACAGCGGATTACCCTCCTCTAAATTGATATCTTTTTGTCATAATATTGAAGTCTTATTCTTCTTGGAGAGAGTGGATTACCCCTCTTCTTGAAGGTCTTAAGGCATTTTAGAGATTGCAGAGTATCCTCTTCTAAACCAATATTTCCTCCTTGTAGAAACAATTACTTCCTTTCTCTTAGAATGGTTGGAGGTTAAGACATTAATATGAGTGAAAGTTTGGAGTCCAAGATGGATGCCATTATGAATGCTCTTGCTACATTATCACAAAGAACTACGGTGATGGAAGGAATCTTTGCAAGACTTCATAATGATGGAGCATCCGAAATAGCACAATATGGGCTTCATCAGCCTCGAGTTTCTACACCAGAAGAAGCAGTTTTACTTGTGGTTCAACAAGAACCATTACTTCCACAACAAAAAGAACCTCGTATTAGCCTTCCAGACAAGTTTGATGGCACACGCTATCATGAAGTAAATACATCCATATATAGAAATCTAACTTAATTATCTTTTCTTCAAATTTTTATTAAGTTCTTTCTTTCTTCTTATCAATCTAAGTTTTTATATAGTTTGGAAAAAATTTCTCACTTTCTTTCTTTTTTTTTAGTTAAAATTTTACCTTATCTTTAATCTTAATTTTAACTTTGATCTAGCCTTGAAACTTTCTTTTATTTCTTTTATCTTTTTTCCAATCTTAGATTTTAGTAGATTCAGGGTTATATTTGTAGATATAAGGAGTTTTGACTTTGAGGTTGAATTTAGGATTTTACCAAGGATAAATAGTAGATTTGGATGTCAATAGTCGGCTACCATTAATAGTGCTGACTTGGAGGATTAGATTTGGGGTTTTTATAACTTTAAACTATTAATTGTTGACTTGGACTTTAAAGACCTTGGCTGCGGCTTCTTTGACGAGCTTGGAGGAGAAGAAGACGGGGTTTTTTGGCAAATCCAAAGAGGTATTCAGAGAGAGCTTCTTCTTGGCATGAGTTTAGGTGGTAGAAACATAGGATTCGGAGCTTAGATGAGAGAGATATGCTTGTTTGAACTTAGACTACTAATATGACACCTACTGTCACTTTTTAGGGTATATTAGAAGTTTTAGGATACTAGCAAGAAATCGAAAAACTGGATTAAAAACTAGAGTTCAAGCTACACATTTTACATTGACGAATTGATAGAAATGAGTTCAAAATGAGTGAGATATGGCTAGTTAAACCCAACAAATTAAACTGGAATTTTGAAGAAGTTAGATAAATAGAAGGATTTGCTTTAAGCTAGAACTTGAATTTCAAGAAGAATTTGAAGCTCAATTTTTGTGTACATATTACTTATACTATAAAAAGTCTATGTCTAAAATCTCATTTCAATTGAAACTTTGATTAGGGAGTAATGGCAAATTTGTTCTCAGGTGTCTAGGGTTTTGACTTTTAAAAGTATCTGCCAAGGATTTGGTGATATCTAACAAATGGCAATGAATTCATCGCTCAAAATTTATGTAATGAGGATCAAAGGTATGAGTTATGTTTTTCCAAATTTTGAGCTTATTTGAACGGCTAGATCTCAAATTATGAATTTTCAAGTTTTGGGTTGAGATTTGACTTCTAAAAGTATCTGCCAAGGATTTGGTGATATCTAATGATCAACATTGCATTCACAGCTTAAAATTTATGTGACAAAGATCAAAGGTATGAGATATGTTTTCCTAAATTTTGAGATTATTTGAATAGTTGGATCTTAAATTATGAATTTTCAAGTTTTAGATTGAGATTTGACTTCTAAAAGTATCTGCCAAGGATTTGGTGATATCTAATGATCGACAATGAATTCACAGCTCAAAATTTATTTGACAAAGATCAAAAGTATGAGATATGTTTTTCCAAATTTTGAACTTATTTGAACAGTTGGATCTTAAATTATGAATTTTCAAGTTTCTGGTTTGGTTTTACTTATATAATTACTTGCTAATATTTTGATGATATCTGGTGATCGGTAATGAATTCATGGTTGAGAATTTTTGTGAAGATGACTAAAGGAGTGAACTTTATGCTTCTAAAATTTGAACTTATATAAACGGCTCGATTTTGATTTATAAATTTCCAAGCTTCTAGTTTGTTGATTTATTATACGCATGGTTTTGTGACTATAAAAGAAAATTTTAAAAAAGTTTGTGCATATTGGATCCAACTTGATTGTAAAGAGGGACCTTGCGTCTATCTGAAGTGGACTTTCGCCACGACAACGCTCTAAGTTTCAAGGTTTCATCAATCAAATCAAATTAATAACAGCTCTACAACCTGAACGTTATCCGACGGAGGAATCACGCATTGGATTGGTTGGAACTTTGCTTACGGGACAAGCTTTATCGTGGTTTGCTCTTCTATTTGAAAAAGGATCACCGATTTTGAACAACTTTGAGACTTTTTTGGAGGTATTTGCAGAAGCATTTGGCGAGCATGACAAGGCTCGGTGGGCTACAACAAAAATTCGATCACTACGAGAAGGGACTTGCTCTGCATCAGTCTATGCATCAGATTTTTGGCAATTGGCATACAACATCAATTGGGATGAAGAAGCATTGATGAGTCAATTCTATTGGGGTCTAAGGGAGGACGTGAAGGATTTGTTGTTATCTCTTCCTGATCCACGAACGTTCAACGAAGCCATTAGCCAAGCTGTAAAGTGCGATAATCGCATATTTCAACGTCACCAAAACCAACGCTCTAGACAATATACAAGTCATCACGATGCAATTATATCGACAAGTAGCCTAAATTCACAAGTGGAAACAGAAGACATGCAGATTGATGCGGTACGTGTCAAATCCCTTACTTTAGAAGAAAAGAAGCAGCGTATGGAGAAAGGTTTGTGCTTTTATTGCGGTAGAGAAGGCCATAGAGCTGAAAATTGTCTGAAGAAGCAAAACGGACGCAGCATCAAGAATAGAGGTGCATTTGTTCAGAAAAACGAGGATGCCCAGCCACAATAGGAACTGTGCGGCTAGACAAATAAAAACTAGATTCTTCTCTTTCTACTCAACCTGCCCATTGTTTTACAATTCCTTTGTCTTTTGGTCCTCAAAAACTAAAAATCTTAGCCTTATTAGATTCAAGAGCATCTGCTTGTTTTTTAGACCAAGAATTTGCTAAGAGTCACAAAATTCCCCTAGTACAAAAAATCAAACTTGTTCACGTAGAAGTAATAGATGGACGACCTTTATTATCTGGTAGTGTCACCCATGAATCAGAACCTATAGAAGTGACATTTAAAGACCACAGTAGTTATATTATTGTCAATATTATTAGCATCTCGTCAAATCCTATTATTCTTGGTCTTTCTTGGTTGGAAAAATATAATCCATCCATAGATTGGAGGTTGCGGAGGATAACACTTTCCATAGAACAACCTGAGGACAAGCTTGGAAGAAGACTCCAAATCAAAAAATCCATGTTCATTGAAGCAAGAACGTTTGTAAGATCGTGTAAGGAAGGCACACCATTGGTCATTTATGCGGCTCCAACTAGTGGAGAGCAGATTTCAACAGTAGGAATACCGGAACAATACAAGGATTTTCAAGACATGTTCCAAAAAAAGAATGCTGACATGCTACCAAAACATCGACCATATGATTGTACCATAGAATTGCAAGAAGAAGCACAACTGCCTTTTGGCCCAATCTACAACCTATCGTAGACAGAGTTGGCTGAGTTGCGGAAATACATTGACGAGAACCTAGCCAAGAACTTCATTTGTCATTCGAAATTGCCAGCTGGGGCACGAATCTTATTTGTGAAGAAGAAGGATGGCTCACTACGGATGTGCGTGGACTATCGAGGTCTCAACAAGGTGACAAAGAAGAATCGCTATCCATTACCTATGATTTCTAGTCTTCTAGAACAACTTGGACGTGCAAAGATCTTTACAAAGATTGATCTAAGAGGAGCTTACAACCTTGTGCGAATCAAAGAAGGAGATGAATTGAAGATAGCTTTTCGTACAAGGTATGGTTATTTTGAATATAATGTCATGCCATTTGGTCTTACCAATGCTCCGCCGGTTTTTCAACACATGATGAATGATATTTTTTGAGAATATCTAGACGATTTTGTTGTCATTTATCTAGATAATATCTTGATATCTTCTGAGAATGAAGAAAAGCATGAGAAGCACGTTTGTTTGGTACTCGAAAAACTACACAAGCGAGGACTCTACGCCAAGTTGGAGAAGTGCTTATTTCACCAAACTGAGATGGAGTTTTTAGGATTCATTGCAACTATGGAAGGCTTGAAGATGGATCCCAATAAGGTGGAAGCAATTGTGTCCTGGAAAGTTCCAAAGACGGTTAAAGATGTACAATGTTTTTTTGGCTTTGCTAACTTCTATCGGATCTTCATCAAGAATTATTCTCAAGTTGCTGCTCCACTCACTCGATTACCATGTAAAGATAAGCTAGAATAGTGATTTCTAGCGGAAAAAGCATTTCAAAATCTTAAAACGGCATTTACTATGGCTCCAATCTTGGTATACCCAAACTTTGCAAAGGCTTTCTATTTGGAAATCAATGCTTCGGATTTTATTTTAAGAGCCGTATTTTCACAGATAGGCATCGATAATAAGCTTCATCCAGTTGCATTCTATTTACGGAAGTTTTCTGCGGTTGACATCAACTACGAGATTCATGATAAAGAACTCCTTGCTATAGTAGATTCTTTCCAAGAGTGGCGTCACTTCCTCGAAAGAGTTGCGCATCCGGTGACCGTATATACGGATCATAAGAATGTGGAATATTTTATATCTGCTTGGATTCTAAACCGTCGTTAAGCTCGATGGAATATGTCGCTATCTAGATTTAACTTCGTTATTACTTATCGGCCTGTAAAGCAACAAGGACTATCCGATACCTTATCAAGAAGATCATATCTTGTGCCAAAGATTGGAAAAGCAGCGCTTGATCAACAGTGTACGACATTGTTAAAGCCAAAGCAATTCAGGATTTGTGCTGCTCTGGTGCCAATTGATGCTGACTTCCTCAACCAGGTACGTGCTGTGACCATTGAAGATTCAATAGTCCTTGATATTAAGCAACGTATCAATGATGACAAGTTCAAGGTTGAAGGAGATCTCTTATACTTTGAAGAGCGGCTGTATATCCTAAAAGGGCCAACACGACTTCGAGTCCTTCAATCTCGTCATGACTTTCTAGCTCTGGGACATTTCGGAATCAACAAGACCTTGAAACTCATTTCTCGAGATTTTTGGTGGCCCCAAATATGAAAGGATGTGAAGGATTTCGTCCTCTCTTGTGATATTTGTTCAAGATCCAAGAACCCTCGACATCGCCCTTATGGACTTCTACAGCCATTGCCCATTCCGTGTCGTCCATGGTCTTCAGTTTCCATGGACTTTATTACAGATCTGCCGCCATCGAATTCATTTGACAGCATCTTTGTTGTGGTGGATCAACTTACAAAGATGGCACATTTTATCCCTTGCAAGAAGACATCGTCAAGTAAAGATACAGCAAGGCTCTTCCTTGATAATGTGTATCGATATCATGGTCTACCAGATGATATCGTGTCGGATCGAGGAACCCAATTTATATCAAAGTTTTGGAGATCTTTTTTTAAAATATTGAAGGTGGACATCAAGCTTTCTTCGGCATTCCATCCTCAAACTGATGGCCAAACGGAATGGGTGAATCAAGTTTTGGAACAGTATTTACGATGTAGCATCAACTATCAGCAAGATGATTAGATTGCATATCTATCGCTAGCTGAGTTTGCATATAACAACACCCTTCATGGATCGACTCAGAAAACACCATTCTTTTTGAATTATGGGTACCATCCGAAGCTTGATCTATTGAGTCCGTCAGCGAATAACAACCCAGCAGCTGAAGGATTGGTGCAACAGCTATCGGAGCTTTAAACCACATTGAAGCTTCAATTGCAAATTGCCCAAGAGTCTTACAAAGCATCTGCGGATAAATTTCAGAATCAGGCACCTAATTTCAAGATTGGAGATAAAATATGGCTACTTCGACAGAATATCAAGACCAAGTGGCCATGTGATAAGTTGGACTACCGGAGATTGGAACCATTTAATATCCAGAAGCAAATCAATCATGTGGCATACCGCTTAGAGTTACCAGCTGCTAAGAAGGTACACCCTGACTTTCATATTTCTCTGTTAGAGCCTTATCGGGAATCGTCTTTTCCTGGAAGAGTGCAATGTCCGCCATCTAGTATAGAAATTAAAAACAACGAAGAATATGAGGTGGATATTAGATTCACGGTGAAGATGGAATAATTTAGAGTACTTTGTACATTGGAGCGCCTACAATATTAATGAAAGAACATGGAAACCGGCCGAAAATCTTGCCAATGCATTTCAAAAGGTACAAAAATTCCATTGACAATATCCTAATAAACCAAAAGTTGGTCATTAACAAAGCGTGAAGATGAAGCCTTCTCTGGAGAAATGAATAGAAAACGGACCCACGTCTCATCAAAACATAACTTGTTACATTTCATAGTATCAAGATATCTAATATCAAGGTGTATTTAGATATGGCTAGTGAGAATGTAGATAGTGTACTAGTGGTACCATCTCAACCGAGTAGCTCACGACATCGACCTCGAGACAAAGAATTAGAAGAGCCAAGAAGACATCAAAGAATACCAAGCAGCAAGTCACTTGTAATTGTCTTTGAAGTTGAACCAGCTCATACAAGTAGTGGCGAAGCGATATTTTCAGGTCGTTTCCACAATGAAGATACAGAAGTTCAAGCATGGTCTCAAGTAGAAGGTATTGGTCATTATCGGTGGCTACAAGGACCCATGAATCATCTGCCTCGTGAACGACAGCTGGAGTATATTACAGAGACTATGCGATAAATTTTTGATTTCCTACATTTGTGAGTATACATCTCAAATGGCTTCTTGGAGACCTCGAAGCTAGAGGAGGAGGTGATGTCAAGGACATACTTGTTAGAACCTTCTAGAACATTCTAGAAGTTTCCTAGAACTCTCTAGAACCTTCTAGAACATTCTAGAAGTTTCCTAGAATTCTCTAGAACCTTCTAGAGCCTTCTAATATCTTCCTAGTGTCAAGGACATACTTGTTAGAACCTTCTAGAATATTCTAAAAGTTTCCTAGAACTCTCTAGAACCTTCCAGAGCCTTCTAATATCTTCCTAGTATCAAGGACATACTTATTAGAATCTTTTAGAATATTCTAGAAGTTTTCTAGAACTCTCTAGAACCTTTCAGAGCCTTCTAATATCATCCTAGTTAGTAGAAGTTGCTTGAGAAGCTCCCTAGTTGGAGGAAGCTTCTTGAGAAGCTTTCTAGGTAGGAGTATATATTGGAATCGAGGCTGAAGAGTTCTTCAATCTCGACAACACATTTCTTGAAGCTCTAGCTTACCTCTCTGGTGTTGTTTTTGTACTCATCTGATTAATCCAGTTCTTGCCAATTCTTCTTGAACTTCTTGTTTAGACTTCAAGTTTATATTCTGTGTCCGTGATATTAATCCAATTCCTGCCAGTTCTTCTTGAACTTCTTGTTTAGACTTCAGGTCTATAATTTGTGTCCGTGACACCTTCTTTGATGCGTACTAGATTGTATATTCATCTTAGATCTATTTTTGTATAGATCCTAGCTTGATTCAACTGGTCGAGGAGTCCCGATATTAGAGGTAATGGATATCTATTCTTCATTGTCATCTTGTTGAGTCCTTGATAGTCAACACACATCCGCAATGATCCATCTTTTTTCTTCACAAATAGAATTGGAGCTCCTGCTGGAGATTTACAATGGCATATAAATTTCTTGGCCAAATTCTCGTCAATATACGCCTTGAGTTCAGCCAATTCATCTTATGATAAACTGTAGATTGGTCCAAATAGTGGCTGAGTTCCTTCTTTAAAGTCGATTGAACAATCATATGGACTATGCTCTGGAAGAATATCTGCATTTTTTTTTTCAAAAACGTCTTGATAATCTTGATACTGACTTGGAATGCTACTTGAAGTCTTTCCATCATTGGAAATAGGTGTAACATAAATGACAAAAGGTGATCCTTCTTCTGCAGTGTGCAAGAAAGCTCTTGCACCTACAAACGGAGGTTTAATTCTATTAGACTTGTGATTTCTTACTTGATTAACTATATTGTTAGCTATACTTTTAGAAAAGTTCAGAGTACGAGAAATCCAATCTATTCGAGGATTGTGTTTTTCTAACCATGATAGATCTAAAATAACTAGAATAGACGGAGATCTAATTATGTTAAAAATTATGCAACTATTATATCCATTTATTACTACATCTAGAGGAAGTGTTTCATAAATAACATTTCTAAAAGATAAAGGATGACCATCTATGACTTCTACGTATACGGATTTAGATTTTTGTACTATTTATATTCTATGACTTTTAGCGAATTCTTCATCTAAAAAACAAGCCGAGGCTCTTGAATTTATTAAAGTAGAGGCTTTGTAATTATTAGGTCCTAAATACACATCTATTATAAAACAAGGAGATGGTTGTGAAGAGAGGATAGGACCTTCATTAGAAATTGTACAAGATCCCAGCTGCACAGTCCTTATTGTGGCTGGACAAACTCGTTTTCCGACATATTGTCTTCTTTGATAGTCGTACTCCTCATCTTGTGGTTACGTCGTTTCTTTGGATAATTTTGAGCAGTGTATTTAGGTTCTCTACAATACAAGCATAATCCTTCTTGACGACATCGAGTCTTTTCTTGTTCAGTAAACGGCTTGAAACGTATAGCATCAATTTGCATGTCCTTGACTTCAGAAGGTATATATTGGGAAGTCATTAGTGCTGCCATTGAATTATAATGTCGCTGAGGTTCTCTTGTACGACTTTCAGATCTGAATTCAAAAAGCCGATTATCACATTTCACCACAAAGTCTATTGCTTGACTCAATATTTGAGGATCGGGTAAGTTCAACATCAATTTCTTCACTTCATATTGTAATCCATAGAGAAATTGATTGATAAGTGTAGCATCGTCCTACTTGATATCGATTGCTAGTTGTCAAAATTGTGAAGCATATAATGTTATTGATCGATTGCCTTGTCGTAGGATACAAAGCTTGTTGGTTGTAACATGAGTTGCATCGTGTTCTCCATACATAGATTGAAATTCTCTTAAAAAAGCTTCTAAATTATCCAATATTGGATCACGTCATTCCAGAAAAGATGAAAACCAAGATAAGGCAGAACGTGAAAGTAGTGTACCAATAAATTTGACTTGTGATCCTCGAGTTGGAAAACTTTGCAATTGCAATTCAATCACCAGTTGGACTTGGTTGATGAATCCTCAAAACTTGGATCTTGTGCCATCAAACTTCTCAAGTAGACCAATTTTTGGTTCTCTGGTGCTTGGACAATGTTCCAATGTAGAAGGAATTATATGGCTTGGTGTAGATGTTGAAGCAGCTCCAACCATATCTATATCTTCATTATTTGGTAACCTTGTTGCTTCTTGTGGAGGTACAGTGAGTTGATGCATTGTAAGCATCAATTCCCTCATTTGCTCTTGCATTTGTGCCATTGCACTCTTCATTTCAACAAGCTCGGCCATGATAACACTTCAAAAAATATATAATACTACTCGAGATAAGTAATAGGGAGAAGAAAGAAAACACTAGGAATAATATCAGTTTAGAAGAGGGTAATCCGCAACTTCTAAAATGCTTGTGTCTTATCAAGAAAAAAGGGGTAATCTACTCTTAAGTCAAGACAAGACAAAGTTATGATATTATAAGTGTACTCTTGTCAATCTGTCAAGGACATGAACTAGAAAAAGATACATAATCTAATAAAAACTGTATCAAAAAAAAGTCACAAAATGGGAATAAGAAAGTATGTATATTCAAAGAAAACTGGAATGGCTATTGCCAAAGACTGGAAACATGAAGACTCTTGAAACTAGACTAGAACCAAGAAAGGAGTTGACAAGAGTGAAGAGGGCTTCACTCTTGCCTCTATAAATACTATCTAACTAAGAGCTACGTGGCGGTATTCTATAGGACCTCATACACGTGTCTAATTTGCAAGACATGTGTCAAACTTGCACGATAAGTTTCTCACATGTGCGCCATGTACTTGGCTTGTTCCGCAAGCTACCAACATGTGTGACACATGGCTAACTTGTTCTACAAGCTACCAATATGTGCGCCATGTGGCTATCTTGTTGACCAAGTTTCTAACCTACCAATCACCTATAGACATGTATAAAGGTGATTTTGCGTCTATGAAGCTTCTAGGAAGCTACTCTATCAGATATTATCAAATCAACTTATTTTACCTACTTCTATTGGTCTATTATTATTTAGATAATTTATTGGAGTAAATCTTATGTCCGTGACACAGCTCTAATAGAACTATGTAAAAATTATATTTAAAGACTAAGAAGTATGCTTCATCCATTAAAAAGTTCAATTAGATTTTTAAATAACTACAAAAGAATATATAAAAAAAATTCTAAAGAACTTCTAAAGTTCTTAAAGAATATTAAAAAATATTAAAGGAATTTTTATTTTAATATTTTTTAAAGATTTCTTTATTATTTTTTTATGAACTTCTTTAATGGATGAAGTTCTTTAAAAAATATTAAAATAAAAATTCTTTTAAAATATGAAAAAATAAAAATTATAATCAATTCTAATCAAATTCTAATCAAATCCTATTCAAATCCTAATCAAATCCTAATCAAATTTTAATCAAATCCTAATCAAATCTTATTCAAATCCTAATCAAACTTTAGTCAAATTTTAATCAAATCTTAATCAAATCCTATTCAAATTCTAATCAAATCTTAATGAAATCTTAATCAAATTCTATTCAAATTCTAATCAAATCCTAATCAAATCCTTTCCAAATTCTAATAAAATCTTAACCAAATCATAATCAAATCCTTACAAATTCTAATAAATCCTAATTAAATCCTATAGCAAATTGAATCATAATGGCTGTTGATTTAATTATTGATCTTAGTTCAAATTTTGCACATTTTTTAACAATTAAGTTGACAACATGCACAAAAAAATTGAACAAGATCCAACTTATTAAATAGAAGTTAAGCTCAAATTTCTACTTGGGTATAGATCACCCTCCTTCTCCAACTTTGATGTCAAATTTCTAATACAAATATATTTCTTTTATACCATTCAATTGCTTTTTAAAATTTTATATAAATAGAAAATTAAATTTACTATCCATACAAAAAAAATTCCTACTAATAGATTGCTAAATATTTGAAAAATCCTCACTGACCTTCAAAACCTAATCTCTAAGACCCTGACCTACTTGAAGTTTGAATAGCCTTTATTTGAACCATCCAATTAAGTTCAAACTTATAATATATATTAAGCACAACTATTATCAAATATCCATAATTTTTCACATATAGATCTATAATCAAGCTCATGAAATGCTCAAATTTATAAATCTCTTTTTACTTTATAAAATCTAGAATCATCCATAACAATCCTAACTTTACAAATCTCTTACAAAGCCAATTTTTATTTAAATTCCTCAAAATAAACATTTAAACAAATCCTCCGAAGTTTTCTCTCTATTTTAATTCTTCAATCTGCAAAAGAATCTCTAATCCCCCATAAACATGTAATTTTGTATCTTAGGGTCTAATTTTAATCCAGGTTCACAATTGGTCCTCTCCAGATATCAGTTCTTAGAATTTTGAGGTAAAATTTGCTAAAATCTATTCTTAATTCTTTTCTAAATATGCTTATATTATTTATTTTTCTAATCTACTTTATTTTGTCTTATTAATGGCTATACAAAGTAAGTAGAAGCCTCTCTTACAAAAAGGCAGCATTAGTACTTTTTAATTTTTACTACTTTCTTGTCTATTATCTATAATTTTAAGATAATTTGCTAAAATATTTTCATTTGAGCTCCTACATATTATTATCATTCCTTTCTTCTTTCATCTAATGGTCATGTTACTATATAATAACAGCCCATAGTGTAAAATCCAAAGCATTAGTCTCTATGTAGAATGCTTTTATAAAGTTTGGATACACTAGGATTGGGGCTATAGTAAATACCATCTTGAGGTTTTGGAATGCCTTCTCTGCTTGAGGTTCCTATTCTAACTTATTCTTACATATCAATTAAATAAGAGGGGTGGCAACTTTAGAATAATGTTTTTATAAAAATCCGATAGAAGTTAGCAAATCCAAGAAAATATTATATGTCTCTCACACTATTCGGAATGGTCCATTGTATAATTGCCTCTACCTTCTTAGGATCTATCATCAAATTCTCAATAGATATAATATATTCTAAAAATTCCATTTTAGGTTGATAAAATACATATTTTTCTAATTTGGCATACATACTTGCATCTTATAGCTTTTGTAATACCAACTTCATATGTCCCTCCTGTTCTTCTAGATTTTTCAAGTAGATCAAGATATCATTAAAATAGATTACCACAAATTTATTAAGGTATTCTCAAAAGATGTTATTTGTTAAATGCTGAAAGATAGCGGGTGCATTTGTCAATCCAAAGAACATGACATTATATTCAAAATGTCCATATCTTGTCCAAAATGCGGTCTTTTATTTATCTCTCTCTTTGATCTGTACCAGGTTATATACTCTACAAAGATCTATCTTAGTATAGATCTTGGCTTGGCCAAGTTGTTCCAAAAGTTCTAAGATTAACAATAGTGGATAATAATTCTTCACTGTCATCTTATTCAATTCTTGATAATCAATGCACATACGTAAGGAACTATCTTTTTTCTTCACTAAAAATATAGGAGCCTCTATTAGAGACTTTGAATGCCTGATGAAGTTCTTTGCAAGCTTTTCATCAATATAATCCTTCAATACTGAAAATTTATTTTGAAAAATATTATACATTGGACCAAAAAATGGTTGCATTCCTTCCTGAAGATCTATAGCACAATCATATGGTTAGTGCTTCAGCAATATATCAACATTCTTCTTCTGAAAAATATCTTAAAATTTGTTATATTGCTTTGGAATATTTAACAATGAAGTCATATCTTCTTTAATTGGAGTCGCATAAATAACAAACGTTATACCTTCTTTGGCCAATCTTATAAAAACTTTTGCTCCAACAAATAAAGGCTTATCAATTCATGGCTTTTTACAAAGTTTTTTTTGTAGGAATTTCTATCAAATATATTACTCTTTACAACTTCCAATCTATAGATAGATTATGTTCTTCCAATCAAGACAGTCCAAGAATAAGAGGATTTCATGGAGTCTTAATAACGTTGAACACAATCTGGCTTCTATGATCTTTGAATGATACTTCTATAGGTGTGATTTTATAGATGATACTATGAAAGGATAAAGATCATCCATCTATTATTTCTATATAAATAGATTTAGGTTTTTGTATTAGAAGAATTTTATGAAGTTTAATGAATGCCTCATCTATGAAACAAGCAGATACTTCCAAATTCAACAAAGTGATTGTTTGAAGCTTTTGAGGGCTAAAATATAAAAGAATTATAAAATAATAAATAAATTGAGTAGAAAAAGAAGAACCTAAATAGTTTTTTTAATGTTAAATTATCCAACCGCACAATCTCTATTATTGTTGAACATTGTTATTTTTCTGAATAATTGCACTTTTAATTTTGGTAATATGTCAATTTTGTTTCTTTGGACAATTACCAACCTCATGGCCTTTCTCGCTATAATACAATCATAGACCTTTTTCTATCCAATGCTTCTTTTCTTGTAGACTAAGAGGTTTAAAACATATTGTACTAAATTACATATCTTCTATTTCTGAAAGTGAATTTAGAATGCTTGTCGATATAATAGGAATATATTAGATTGCATATTGTCTTATTGAAACCCATCAATGTTGATCTTGATGACATTAAAATAGTCAATTATCACATTTTACAGCTTGGTTAATAGCTTCATTGAGTGATTATGGATCCAAAAATAACAATAATAAATATTTCATATCATCTCATAGTTTCCAAAAGAATTAACTCATTAGAGCTTCTTTGTCTCAATTAATATCACATGCTAATTGCCTAAAATTGGATGCATAGATTGATGTAAAACATGTCCCTTAATATAATACTCGGATCTTAGCTGTTACTCAACAAGTCTTATTATGTTCTCCAAATGCTTCTGCAAATGCTTCAATAAAAACTTCAAAGTTATTCAAAATTACTGATCTCTTTTCAAACAAGAAAACAAACCATCAAAATATTTGTCCCATAAATAAGGTACTAATCAATCCAACCCATGATTCTTTTGTCAAATAAGTATGAGATTATAGGACTATTATTAATTGAATTTGGTTAACAAATCCTCATAACTTTGAACGTGTACCATCATATTTCTATAAAAGACTAACTCAAGGCTCCTTATGTTGTTTAATAGGTGGATTTTCTTGGCATAGCATAGGTAGTACTGCATCCTTAAGCTCAAAAGTTGGAGGTGGATATAGTTTAGATTGTGGTACTTTGGATATTACGTTGTTATGAAGTTTTACAACAACTCCTTCAATCTCTGCAATCTTAATAGATAAAATAATAAAAGCACTTATAATAGCATCTAACTTGGACTTAAAAGATTTAGTCATACTAATGTCTTGACCTTCAACCATTTTAAGATAAAAAAAAATAATAAATCTATAAAAAGATATTATCAAATTAGAAGACGATAATCCATAACCTCTAAAATGCTTTAAGATTTTTAAAGAGAGAGGTGATCTACTCTCTCACAAGAGAGATAGCTCCAACATTGTGATAAAAAAAATATCAATTATAAAAGAAGATAATCTGCAACTTCTAAAGCGTTGGTATATCTTCAAATAGAGGGATAATCCACTCTCTAATAAGAAGGATCCAATTTTAATATTGAAGATGACGTCAACCTCAACAAATTGTCAAAGACTCAAGAATATAGAGCAAGAAACTTGAACTAGAACAAGATTTTAAGAAGAAACCAACAAGAACTTTAATTAACCAAATAAATACATGAACAACACCTAAAAAGGTAAGCTAGAACTTCAAGAGATGCATTGTCAATATTAAAGAACTCTTCAGCCTCAACTCCTATATATATCCTTATTTAGGATGCTTTTTGAG
This sequence comes from Physcomitrellopsis africana, assembly GCA_036785485.1. Taxonomy (NCBI): domain Eukaryota; kingdom Viridiplantae; phylum Streptophyta; class Bryopsida; order Funariales; family Funariaceae; genus Physcomitrellopsis; species Physcomitrellopsis africana. The sequence continues at coordinate 16,348 of JAWRVF010001073.1, forward strand.
TGGCTTCTATCAAAGTAAGAAGCTTCTTCAATAGCTTCTACCAACTGAAAAGCTTCTTGAGCTCCTTCTACCAACTTGGAAGCTTCTCGAGCTCCTTCCATTAATTAGGAAGCTTCTCAAGCTACTTTCACCAACTAGGAAGCTTTTCAATTGAATTTTACTAATTTTAGAATCTCTAAAATATTCTAAAAGGTTCTATGAATTTCTAAAGTGTATATTCCTAAGAAAGAGTTAAAAAAATCTTTATTATAAAATAAAGAAAATTCAATAAAGATTTTATTCTATTCTATATTATTATTTATTATTTTCTTAAATTTTTTAATACCAAAGAGATAAAAAATTAATAACCACCAAATTCAGCTTAAAAGCTATTGTTTGTTGACTTATCAGATAAGATATTATAACTATCACGACCTTTAAGACAATAGAATAGAAATGAAGATCCTTAAGAATAACATGTTTTTCTTTCAATTAATGGCAAGATACAATGTGTTTGATATCATGACTTTAGAAGAGACTTTTGATATTCGGTGATACTTTTAGAAGTAAAAACTATTTAATTTAGTGTTCCAAATGTTTTTTTTGAAAAAAGTTATGAAGGCCTCAACAATGATCAAATATCAAGGTGGTCCTTTCAACTTGGTATGAAACACTATTGATGGCTGAGAAGACCTATCTACTACCTTCAAAAGAAACAAAGATCAGAATATGTGACAAATATAATTTGGCATATCTTGGACTTTCTCAACATATAATCATTGTTTTTTATGGAACTTGTCCCTAAAAAGAGGGATAATATCATGGATATAAGATTTATTCTAATAATTATTTAATTAGCATGGATAAATAGAAATAGATAAAAATAGATTAATTTGATAATATCTTATAGAGAAGCTTCTTAAAAGCTTCATAGATGGAGTTTCATCTTTATTCATGTCTAAAGGTAATTGATAGGTTAGAAACTTGGCCAACAAGTTAGCCATATGTCACACATATTGGTAGCTTGTGGAACAAATTAAGTACGTGGCATATATATAAGAAACTTCTCTTACAAGTTTGATATATGTCTTATAAATTAGATACGTGTTGGAGGTCTTATAGAACGCCACTATGTAGGTATTAGATAGATAATATATATAGAAATAAGAATGAAGCCTTTTTCATTCTTATCAACTCCTTTCTTGCTTCTAATCTAGCTCAAGAGTCTTTTTATTTTTTAGTCTTTGGCAATAGCCATTCCAATTTCTTCTTGAATACATATTCTTTCTCATTTTTATTTTGTTGCTTTTCTTTGATATAAATTTCATTAGTTTATGCATCTTCTTTCAATTTGTATCCTTGATATCTAATATTATCTTTGACTATCTATGTCTAACTATATAAACTAAATCAAAGACGTATTACAAACTTAAATGAAATTATTTCTAAGTTTGTTAGTTTATATATATATATATATATATATATATATATATATATAAATTGAGCTTTAAAACTTTTGAAATTGCTTCTATATCTTCTATAAAAAAATTACAAAGTCTAAAAATATACTATATTTGAATATGCTAGACAAGAATATTATTTAACATGTGTTGCCACTTTATATCTAGAAGAATATTTTCAATGAAACTTCTATATTTTTTGCGATGCATTTATTAAACTTGAAGCTGATTCTTATGTACGTCTACAAATGTTGTAATTGTGCTAATGTACAAAATACTCTAGTTATCTTTGCCTTAACTTCAAATTAAATACTTCTTCTGTTTCAAATTCTTCATAGCTATCTACTTTAATATAAGGCGATGGCAATTGTATTCTTTTTGATATGCTTGATTTTCTATAAGATTTTAATAGAGAGGTGTAAAAAATAAGATGTACCTTTATAGATGTTGGTTGTTCCAATTGATAAGCAACAAAGCTAATTTATTTTTGAATAGAAAATGGCCCCATTATTTGGTAGTCTAACTTATCAAATAATCAAGTAGTCTTTATATTGCGTCAAAGCAACCATATTTTATTGCCAATTTGAAATGGAGGTTATTCCTTCCTTTGTATGTCAGTTGATTTTTTGAAACGTACTTGAATTTCTTCTAGTTGAAGTTTGAAGGTAGCTTAGATATCAAATATTTGACTTATAAAGTCATTTGTTGCTTAACTATCATATCTATCAACAAAAAATATATCTAATTTTGAATGAAGGCCGTGATTGGAATAAAATAGGATTTATTAAATAGATGTATGAATTATATTATTATAGGCAAATTTGGCTAAAAACAAGTAAGATATCCAATTGTCTTATTGGTATTTAATAGTATATCTTAAGTAATGCTCTACAATTTGGTTGATTTGCTTCATTTGGCCATCCATTTGTAGATAAAACCTTATATTATGTAATAGTTTATAAAAAATATAGGTGCACCTATATTCAATAAAATCTTACATTATGTGATAGTTTTGTTTAATATATGTTAACATTTAAAATATACCTTGGTATTTATTATGTAAGAGTTATTAGATTTATTACTTATATTTGTGGATTTTCATAGATGATGGGCTTTAATTACATAAACATACAATATTTGTATTGTATATGGAGATTAAATATTATTTACAACTTCAATCTTTATGATCTAGGTTCTATTGCTTTATTATACTACTTCCAATGTTATTTCTTTTAGTTGGTTATTATAGATATCTTTTATATCTAATATCCTATATTGTTTAGATTTAATAAAATTTAAATACAAAATAATTCTTATATTAGATTATATTAGTATTCTAAGTCCATTGTATTAAGATATTCTAATAGCCTAGTTGTATCTTTATGCATAATAGTAATTTATACTTTAAATAAATAAATTATATGTTGTATCTTTATTATGTATAATTTGATAATAATCACTATTTAGGTATTTTTTTTTCTTGTAATATGGTTTCTTCTATTAAATTGGCTTACTCTAAGATTAATTGTTTATTGTATCATCTTTCCATTATCAAGTCTCTTACAAGTAGATTTAAATTTGTTATATATTTGATATTTTTTATTCTCTATAAAGACTATCATATATATATATATATATATATATATATATATATATATATATATATATTTATATTTATATATTTATATATTTATATTTATATATTTATATTTATATATTTATATATTTATATATTTATATTTATATACTTATATATATATATATATATATATATATATATATATATTACTACTTAAAGAAGATAGAAAGAATACATGTTTATCTTGAAGACATGCAATTACTTAAGTCCTTCACATCTATTATAACTAGAGCTCAATAATTTCAATTATAACCATCTTTATAATAGATATTATCTTTAATATCATATAATTTTGATTTTTCAAATAATAATTGAGTTTTTTTTAAATATATAATCAATGATGAGGTATCTTATTTTCTAAATAATTATCTTTTATTTGCAATATATATTAGAATATTTGTTCTAATAGTATTAAAATCAAGTCATGTATTGATATTATATTTATATTTTTTGTCTAATTTTTAAAAATATAAATTATTCTTTTTTTATTTTATTAATGATTGCATCAAGCAAAGATTTTTAAATTATTATTTTTTTATTTTATTGATGATTTTTAAATTTCTTATTAGATATCTCTTTATTTTTAGTTAATATTAGATATTATTTGATTTTATAATTAAATTATTAAAAAATATATAATTAAGAATTATTATAATTTATGATTTTTTATATTTATTTATTTATTGGTCAACTATATCTTGTTTGTTTTTAGATTTTAATGCCAAACAAACCTAACTTTTGTGAATTTTTTATAAACGAGGCTAGACCTTAAAACTTGCTAAATATCTTATCCAAATTAATATCTTATTTTAAAAAATTGTTTGTGTATTTTGTAAAGAATTATTTACATAAAAAAATTTAATAGAATCAATTTTTTCATCTTCAAATTAAGAATTTTAAAAAGGTTCATATACTTACATTTGTATAAAAGAAAATAAAAGATGGATGTTTTTCAAAATGATTCTTTTAAATTTATCTTTAATTAAAAATATCCCTTATGAATGTGATTGCCTTAAACAACTATTCTTTGAGTTTTGTAGTTGAAATGATATAGCCATTGTTAAGTTTTTTTAATGAAGGTTTATCCCTCACACAATAGTTGTATACTTTAAACAAAAACCGTCTCTCCCTTAAAAATGTTTTCATCCATTGCAATCTCCCTTGCCTTAAACAACGAAGCCTACACAACTTCTTCCAAAACCTGGTGATAAGGACTCCTTTGGTAATACCTTCGTTGGACGTGGCCAATCTATATTTCTTTGAATGCCAAGCATGTCTTACAAGATAATTTCTTCATGCAATTCCATGTTACCATAAAAGAATTGATGGGATTTTGTTGCTTCAAATCACTTCAGGTCTACTGGTTGCCTACTTGAGACCCACTTTGTTCACACATGAGTCCATTGGTACTAACCTTAACCCTACATGTGTGGCTCTGCGCAATTCGACCACGACAAGCACTACATCGAGTCGGATTTGAAAGATGCAATTTTAGGACTGGATATTGAGCGCAGCAACTAACTTGTCCCTGATGAAGAAATTCAGCACTACATTTCAGAGTTCTTTGTCTGCAAGGAGAATTTCTACAAGCTCCATGCTGTGGATGAAGTCCAGCAAGAATGCCAACGTTAGGGACTGGCGGGCTCAGGTGAGGATTCACTTTCCTACTACGAGGCTTCGAAGCTTCATATTTACCGAATTTCGTCATACTTTTCAAGACACGATCTCTGTTATGTCCCGGCACATAGACCAGATGAACCAAACTTGTGATAAACCTGTATATGATCAAGACCACGTGCAGGGAATTTTGCATCAGAAGCCTTGACTAATTGAAGCTGGGGCAGAGGATGTGGGAATTTTTCGAGTTTCTTTCTGTCTCCTACAAAGGACTCTTTTCGAGTCAAATATTGTAAATGCAAGGGCTTATGTTTGGGCAGTTTTAGGATCAAAGAAGGTCGTCAATTGTGTTAAGCGTTACGAGCGTACTATTGCACGTAGTCCGCAGTAAAACTTGGTACTTTAAGAGATTTAGGGCACGAAGAGATGTCACGATCAGGCTTTTGAGTTCACAACATCCTTATGGTCAATCAGGATACGCGGAGACGAAGCTGCGCTGGTGTGGAGAAAGTCTTGATCAAGAGGTTTGTCGACACGCAATGAGGTACATCCAACTGAAAACTGATTTATGGATGCAGCGTGCAAAGGATCCATTGGGTCTCTGTGCAACTTCGGCCAAAGGCATACCTGATTACTACATGAGGTGTTCAAAACAGTTAGAATGTGATCCTTGATTACACCCTATACACAACACCCCTTCTTGATAACTGTTCCCTGCGCAAATGTACATCCTCCATACCGTTTTTCTACCCCTATACATTTTCTTTTCTCAAGGCCGTTATAGATCATGTGTTTCTAATTAAACCAAAAAAAATGCTTCCGAAAAAATGGATTCCATGTACCCGATTAAGTAAGATAGCCAATAAATAGTCTTTATTGCGTGATTTAGGAAATGTGTATTGTTGAGTAAGACCTTGAAGCACACAACATTCTCAATACATGCGTGTAGTGAAAGTTTGAGAAGTTAAAATATGTATATTTAGCATAGCTGAAACCGATCCCTCAAGGGGGGTAGCTACTTGGCGCTCGTACCTCGTATTCGCTACAATGCCACATGCGATTTGTGCATGTATACTCAAGAATTTCAGGAATCAAGTTGGTTCCTAAAAAGTTAGTTGTTTCTGCAGCGAATCCCTCCACCTCGTAGCAGGTAGTCCATGAGGGATGGCCAACGTCGTTCTATAACCACAGAATACCATACCATGTACGAACAGTTGGCTGTATTTAAAATTTATAAAAAATTAAAATTTTCTAACATATTTTAAAACTCTTTCTTCTTTTCCTTGGGAAGGCCATCTGAGGTCGACGGGTCACGACCTTCATCTACTTAAGACAGATTCGATTCCACCTCTGGCATTAATTAGAAACACAGTCGATTAGAGCTCATCGATTGCTCAATCATGGCTCAAGTTGTGTGCCACAACGATCAGTGAACTTGTTCACTGGTTTACAGTGCCGATGAGCCACTGAATAATATTATGAAACCATATGACGGTCGTGGACAGCAACTTATACTATCCCCTCACTAGTCGCGACCCTCGACGTTGCCAAGCTTCTTCTTCTGCTTCTTCTTCCTCTTCTTCTTCTTCATCTCTGGACAGAATCGGATCCTGTTCTAATCCGCTACCCAGAAGGAGCTCGACCAGGACTCGATCAGAAACTTGATCAGATTGGATCAGGCTCATGTCAGGTTGCAGCCGAGGATGGTTGCGAGGGATGCTCATTGATTGATGGACGATGACTCACGTTGGGTACCACCGCGACCAGTGATAGAACGTACTGACCGTGTCCTTGAGCTCTTTTTTTTGTTTTTTTGTTTTTTGTTTTTTTCTAGGGGGAGGTGGGGGAGGGATCAGGTGCCGTAAGGTCGGGTGGTGACGCATGGCAGACGGCTTTCGGGCGATGCGCCTGAGCCAGAAGGCCTTTTCCTCGCAAAGTGAAGAAGGTGTGACTTATCACGTGCTGGAGCCCAGTATCGTGTCTCCTGCCTCATGGACTTTCTGTCTTGGTCATGGGGCACACTTCCCTTTCTTCTTCGGTTATTGGTGCTCAGATTCAGCTTCCTTCTGCGTCAAGAGAGAGCGCCATGATTCTCACCACCATGCCTTGTGAGATTCCTCTCCATGCGTCCAGACAACTCCCATGGCAATGCCTCCCCACCTCCCCCCTCTCCCCCACCACCACCACCACCACCACCACTTCGGCCTCCTTCTGTACCCAATTTCATATTTAAGTTCTATAATCATCTTGTTCGGGTTTGACATGGATAATACACTTCTATACAATCCCAAATCTGTGTCTGCATATTGCACGTGTTTGTGGTGAATTTTACATTAATTCCTTCTAATGCAGTTCAAAAGCAATCATATGATAAATATTTGCAAATATAGTTCTTAGAATGAAACTCTCAAACTTTCTCTTTGTTCTTTATACTCTTTATTCACATAAATGTAATGAATTACAGTAAAAAAAACAAGTTTTTCTGTTATTCAGAACAAGTGTGCTATATTGTATTAACAAATGATGTTAGGGTTTATTCTTATACGTACATACCTGTGAGTTCGAACATTGTGACGTTTTTAATTAATGTCCAAAATGTAACGTATCTGAATAATAAGCATTTGAATCAGTGTTACTAATTTTACTTTATGTTCTCATGCTTAACTTTTAAGTTTAAAGATTCAAGAAGAAGTTAATGCTCTAATGAGTGGATCGTAATCTTTTTTAAATGTTTTTAATAACAATTCTTTCTTTCTTTCTTTTTTTCTATTCCTTCAAACAAGCTTCAAGCTTTTCCTTATACAAATTCCATTTACAATGGTGTAGTAAAATTTCACTCAACATCAACAAGAGCCACATTGATATATTTATTTATTTGTGTCACAATCTGAGATCAACACTTGTTCTACAGTTGTAAAAAAAAGGCTTTATCGCATTATTTTAAAATTGTGTTTAAAAACCCAAAAATATGAACTGTGCTGAACATATTATCATCATACAATTTGTGAGATATATTTCTTTAACAACATCAAAAACCTTTTTTGAAAGTCCAGTCAAATTATCTTCAATCTTCAATCTGGGAAAATTAATGGTAATTTCAAGTAGCTGGTGTTTAAATCAAGTGCTGGTAATTTCAAGTAGCTGGTAGCGTTTATAAGATAAAAGAAAATCAATCATGATTTCTTTTAATAATCACCAATGATATGTTCTTACTACCTTCTTTGTAAAAGCGTTTTATGAATGTGCTTATTATAAAAATAGTAGTATATATTGCATAATATTCATGTTTTTTATGAAATGTCAAACTAATTCTTTGGATTACATATAATTTATTGAATATAAAAATATATGATAAACTTTTATTTTTTGATATATATTTGTGTATATATACATATATATTATTAATTAAACTGTAACCACAGGATTGCAAAGTCACCACGTGCAACTCATGCCTTTTAATGACATAATGTTAAATGCCTGTCACCTATACAAATTTGCACATGAAAGGAAAATAAATAAATTATATATTCATATTAGAAAATTTTAAATCAATTATTGTGAGCAATTGGTTGTACTCAAAGTATGAAATGTGCAGTCCATTTTTATTTCCTTTTATTTGAATTAACCATCTCACTCCCAATAGTGTGTGTGTGTGTGTGTGTGTGTGGATATATACATATACATTCTTGAATTCTTTGGATACAACTTTAGAGAATAACTGTTTTTAGCTGCGTTAAGGAAGAAGATAATGTTTCGCTGGAGACTAAATAATTGATCAGAAAACACTCACAGAAATAACGAAGATACATTAACAAATTTGCCAAAGCATGGATCAAGCTTGGTATATATGATAGGCACTTTAGGAGAAAAAAAAACTAGCCATTGGAATTACAACACCAGTGAGGTCAAAATTTCTTACTTAGAATCAGTCTCCAGAACCAATGATAAAAATATATACATATGTTTCTTTCTTTTAGCCATGGCTGGAGGGATTGCCTGGCAGGAGAGGACGTTAGTAAGAGAATCCATGGCAGCATCATTCATTCCCGTATGGCACCGAAGCTACGCACGCAGCAGGGGAGCACTCCTCCTCCTGGCTTGGCTTGCGGATTCCAGCGGTGAACCTGTTCCACAGATGCATTGCATGAAGAAGAAGCAGGTAGCTCCATCGCCACCCAAACGCACCATGTCACTGCCACACGTCTCGTGCCAGTGTCCCGTCATCCCCTGGAACAGCGTCATCGGACGCATCCAGCTCTTATCCCGAAAACCATTCCAGCAAACGACAATCGAACAGAACTGCTGTACACTCTCTCCCTGCCTCGCTCGCGTCCTGTAACGACAAGATCCACACGTGACGCAAGGTGGACCCGACCAGAAACATGACCCACATTGCGCCTATCACGAAACCCCGCTCCGGCTCCTTCTCCTTCGCCGCAAATCCCCGCGCGACACCACACTCCGCATCAACACCCATCTATGCTGTTCACACTTCCTACTGCCTCAGACGTGTACGGTAGCGATTCAATGCCAGGCCCCACAGGTCTCCAAGATGCCTGATTGGACTAAGTTTTTACTCGTCGTGGCAGACGGTTTCGATGTACCGGTGGTCGCGACGCGGAAGGTGGATACACCTGGATCCTTGGTCGCGGTCATTGGGGTGCGTGTGTAGCGATACGAGATGGTGGTAGAGTATCTACAAAGTCGAATCTGTTTCCAGTGATGCCTATAGTATAAACGCAAAGCTGCCTGGCTAGACGTAGGTTTGTGGAAAAAACGTGGCCTCCATAAAGTGCATGTGAATATATTCTGCGCAGTGCATGGAGCACGGTTGGTCCAGTAAAACTCTCTCTCGCTCTCTCTCTCGCTGGCTCTAGAAATAGCGTCATGGACACAGAATAGGCTCATGAGTGCAGATGCTTGGCTGCCTGCACGGCCATACCAGACGGCCACTGGGGGCACTGCACGGGCAAACATCGACCAGGCTCCAGGGTGCACGACCTGGTCGTTACCCCCACGTGCCTCCCTGGCTCGCCGCGTCCTACTCTGATCAATGCTGAGCCTCACCTACGCCCGCGTAGAGCAGCCTACCCGCGCGCGCCCCTTCTTCGCCTGCCCGCCTGCCTGCCTTTCCTGCCTGCCCTGCCCTGCCCTGCCCTGCCCTGCTTGCGGTGATCCCATCAGACCAGGGAGGGGACTGATTCCACCCCCCGCCCCTCCCTGCCTGGTTTCTCGCTTTCACCTTCTGGATTCTTGCTTTCTCCCGCTCTTACTCCCCTCCACTGGCTTCTCTTAGTTCCGACCTCCACCGTTAAGGTCCAGGTTTAGCAGCCATCTCCGAGCGTCCACTGTTGTATGTTTGTGTGTGTGTGTGTGTGTGTGTGTTACTAGGCAACTTCAACCAACCCAATGCTACCAGGTCTATTGCTACGCTTCCATTCTGTTCTCTGTAAATATACAAATAAAAAAACACTGCCGCATTGTATCTATCTTGTGCTGTATCTTTTCGTGGCCATGCTTCAACATGTGAGTTGTACGGATGAGCAACATTGGTTTTGTTTTTATTTCCTGAAGTATAATAGGGTAGATCCTTATGTTTTGTAAAAGTCCATGAAGAACTTGAGTTCATTTTTTGGGGACTTTTATGTTGTCCAAAAGTTTTATGCCATTTGGCTCTATTGTATTAAATCAACCAGTACCAAGTTTCTTTTTCCTTTCTTAATTAATTAATTGATTTTTCTTTCTTTATTTATAATATCCATACTTCTTGAGTAAAGATCAAGTCGCTACATCGTTCCCACTTGGTCCAAAACGCATGCACCACCAATCAATGGCTACAAGACATTCATATCTTTTGATTGATTAAATACTTCTTCCAAGATTGTTTGATATACAGTTAGAACATGCAAAGGTCCACAGTTTGGCCATTGTTGGCCAAGCCAATACAAGAGGAATGAGCCACATTTCCAATTTGATCCACTTTATACTTCTCTGCTCTAAATAAGAACTGCCACCAAATGAGGTCCATTCTATCTATCTTCTAAAAATTATTTTGTTTTTTCTTTTGTATTAGTACAACAGAAAGAAGGGTTTGCCTATCCTGCCCTATGGTCCCTCCTTCAACCTAATACCCTTATATCGTATCCAATACTTTTTTTAGAAAATGGGACTGTGGTTTTTTGGGGGAGGGGAAATAGGGCAAAGGCAAGAAGCTGCCAGAGAAATTGCGTCCTGGTCTATTTCGCGGAAAAGACAAAGGGGAGGCAGCAGTAATGGGGATGCCTACCACCGACCTCTCACCCTATTCCCCTCAGAGCAATGTAGGGCCTATAACCGCCCTCGCCTTTGGGGCACATGGCACATATCCACTTCCATCCCTGCTTTCATTGTCTTTCCATGCCTGCCTCATTGCTCTTTTTTCATTTTCTCTTCTTTAACAAGACTCTCAAAGTTCTAGGTTTATAGAATCATGCATACCTCTCTTGACCAATCTTCTATCATACCTTTAAATTTTACTTTGGTGCTACTTTAGAAAGTTATAGTTTAGAATATATTTTTGTATTGATTTCTACATTTAATAAAATATGTGTCTATAATAAAGAGTTTATTCATTTGTTTGCTTATACATGTTGAAAAGTGAAAAATTTCAAAACAGAATTTAAAGGTATAAAAGTTTTTTTAAAATTAAAATTTATATTTATATTTTTACCTGATTTGCAAATTCTTTAAATCAATAATATGTGAAACTCGTGTGCAATGTAGTTGAAAATCAAATATTTAGCCATAAAGGATTCATATCAGAATACTAACTAGTTAAAAAGTCACATGGTTGTGGAATATAATTTAATTCTTGGCTTGTTGATTATGATGAAACTCCACCCAATAAAATAGTTGCAAAGGTAGAAGCTAGACTGCTTACAAAAGTAGATATGTAAACTCATAGCATGGTTTTTAATTTTAATTTTTTAAAAAGTAGTTTTATTTTATCATTCTTAAATTTTGCAATCATATCATAAAAAATGTCATAAAAATGTATCAAATTATTTTTGAAAAAATAATTGATATATATATATATATATATATACACATACATACAAAGCTAGAAATTTATGGTGTTATTCCTTACTATATGGACTTAGACCTAATACAACTTTGTATAGGGGACTCAAATTTATGATTTATTAATTAATTTTTAGATTTTCAATTTTTCACAATCATTAGGATCTCTCAACTTCTAAAACTAATCAAGATTTTTTTTATAAACTTAATGATTTATATTTTTATCATATTTTTGTACAATTATATAATCACCAAGTTATTAAAAAATATATGTAAATTGGCAACACATTAAAAAAAATATTTAAAAAAATGGCATTATTATGGTAGAATTTTATATTAAGTATGTATAAATAAGAAATTAAAATATTATAATTATATAAAAATAAAATACTAAATTAGAAATAAGACTAAATATAAAACTAGAAATAAAATAATATTTGAATTGTTTCAAAACTTATATTGGAAAGACTAAGGTAATCCTTGTTTTATTCTTTATTGGTGTGGTATGAAAATTAGATCTTATACAAGTTTTTTGAGGAGATTCTAAGAGTTATTGAATATATAACTCAAATAGTATATTATTATATTTAAAGGATCTATATCTTAAATAAATTTCTATTTATTATTATTATTATTTTATTATTTTATTTTCTCAATTTTTTTATAAAATATTAGCACTCTTGAAGTTGATCTTTGTAAAAACCATTGCTTATTCAAGTTGCTATAGTAATCTTAAAATCAATTGTAAAAAAATAAAAATAAAATAAAACTATTTTTTTAAATAACCAATAATTAACATTTATTTTTATATATTCATTATTTTTCTTAACAAATAAAAAAGATAATCTTCACAACATTGAATGTTAGGAGTAGTTTTTGATGGAGTTTTCTTAATCTATTTTTTTAAAGTTGTCAAATTAACTTGCGACAAGTTGTAAATTGGTTCAAATAATGATTATGTTTCTTCTTGTAGTTTTATTCTACAATCATATGATTCATGCTTTAATATCAAGTCTTCTCATTTTTTATCAAATACATCTTTAAAGTCATTAAATTTAGCAAATAAATCTACATGAGACTTATAAATTAAAGTATTTAGTAGTATAGTAGAAGTTGTATATATTGTATTTAAAATAAAAAAAAAAAGTGATATAAATGCTCTAGCTTGTAAACCTTTAAGATGAATTTTACTATTATTATTATCATTATTTGAAAGAGAAAGAAGGTACTAGATTAGAAACAAGACTAAGTACAAGACTAAGAACAAGATAATACTTCAATTCTTTTAAAATTTGCATTGGCAAGACTAAGTTATCCCTTCTCTTGCTATTCTAATTATAATGTAGCAAATAGATTCTATAAAAAAATTTAAAGGGAGGAGGGATTACAATAGCTATAAAATATTATAAAAGTTTAAATAATTTTCTCAAATCAACTCTAAAAGACTATAGTAGGTTCTAGAAGATTCTTTTAAATATCTAAAAATATCCACAAATGGAACAAATACATAAGAGATTTTGAAAGGATTTAGATAATTTTAGAAGTTGTTTGAAAATGTGTTTTGTTATCTAATTGTAATTGTTTAAAACATTGCTAAGATTTTATTTATTTTAAATTTGGACTAAAAATAATCTAATATATAAAGCATATATTATAATTATTATAACTAAATATGTCAAAAAAATCATCTATTTAAAGATCAATGCTATATTTTAAAATTATTATTAGGATTTTGAAATATTTATGAATAATTTGATTACTAAGTGATTTAAGAAAAATTAGTAGTTGAATTCTTTTAAATAAAATTATATATATATATATATATATATATATAGATATAGATATTAAATAAATAACCAACATGATTAAATTACTTAAGTAGGTTGTAATATAATGTCAAGCAGAAGTAGTTTAAATATAACCAAATTGTACATAGTTGTGACAAAGTCATAAGGTGTTTTAATAGCATTGATGATTTCATTTATGTTATAGGGGAGGTTTCCAGGAAAATTATCTGTTTAAGGTGTGAGGATAATCCCACCAAATAATATAGGATGACTGTTACAATAGATAAAATAATACCATTTTAAAATGAAGATAAAATACAATAAAGAACACATAATGTGATAGTATACCCTTTTCCTTTCAAAAAAGAAAATGGTGTAAAGAAGCCAAAGGAAAGAAAGATGAAAATGCTTTGTGAAAGGAAGAAGGCAAAGTCAATTCAGACACATTTTGAAGGGAAAAAAGAACCAAGCAGTGCTTGCCTACTCCCGTGGACCCATGTGGCTGACGTCACTATGGATCTATAGCCGTGACACGAGGAATACTACACAGTCATAAAGTAGGATACCCATTTCCGTCTTAGAAAGGCTCTGAATATCCCAGAGAGGAGACCAGGTTTGTGGGGGGGGGGGGGGGGGGGGGGGGGCCAACCCTAGTTCCCACACCCCACCCATGCACAGTCTCAACATCAACAATGGGTGGCCATGGAGTGTGCGAGAAAATAAAAGGAAATAACCCCTGCAACCTTTTTAGTATTGCAGCAAATAACCATTCTCATCACCTTTTTTCTCTTTTCAAGCATTGCTAATCCTTTGTGCAGGTGGAAGGGGCTGAGCAGAGGAAGTGGTCCCCTTGGACTCTTCCCAAGTGGTTGGCTTGATAGAAGCACTTCAATCATACAAAGCTTGTCTCTAGCATCATGTGCTCTATCCCCAAAAAAAAAAAAAAAAAAAAGGGAGAGAGAGAGAGTGGGAGAGAGAAAGATATGGCTTGAGGGTGCAGGCACTCACAGGTGCACGTTGTGTGTGTGAAGGAGGAGGTGAAGGGGGGTGGGATCCCTCCATCCATGCACTTTTTTCTTCCTTTTTCTTTCTTTTCTTACCTTTACCTTGTTCTGGTTTGATGGAAATTGGAGGAGGGTGGTGGAAGTTTTTCTTGCCCCCCCCCCCCCCCCATGAAACAATTCCGAGGAAGGAAAAATATATTAAGTGAAGTTTATTGGGAATATCCCAACTCTAGAAAATAAATGATACTCACATGAGCTATTTCCCATGCTGAACAACATATAGCTCCACTAATACATGAATAATATACATGTGTAAAAATGCATGTTTTTTTTTTTTTTTTTTTTTTTTTTTTTTGAAAGCAAAAGAGTTGAAAGAGATTTTCTGGGTGTACTTTTTGTGGGTGGAGAGTTTGGTTTTGAGCGGAAGGGATCAAGGTAGTTTGTGGTCCAAAGGCATGAAAGGTGAGAGATAAAAGGGTGTGATGTATTGACAGCAAAGTGTCTCCCGCTTTGGTGACTGGATATCTAGGAACAGTGAAGATTCTGGGGAGTTGTGTTGCTGCACGAGGAGCAGACAGGCAGAGCACGGGCTGCTGCGTAGGACAGGCCCACCCCACTCCCCCAGTGCACTGTCACCCATGCCTGGCACTGGCCCAACACAAGGGCACGGGCAGCTGCACAAAAAGCCAGGAAAGAGGTGAAAAAAGCAAAAGCAGACGGTTGAGTATTGACCTCTACCCGCTCCATCTGACATGGCTAGCACCATAGTGAGTCGAACCATGAAATCGGGGGAGCATGGAGCGCCCATGGCCGTGGGTTTGGGAGGCCAAACCCATTGTTACCCACGCCTCGAGCTGCCGGTTGAATTCAACCCCGTCACACGAGAAAAAATTGCTTTCTGTCAGTGGGATTGCAGTCCATCTGGCCAGCTACTTGGCTCATGCTCTGGCAAGCGCTACTCGTTTGAAGGAGGAGAGGGAGGGAGGTCGAAGAAGACGATGAGAAAGGCCTGTTTCTTTGTCTTGTGTGCGGAGAGTTCCATAGTCTGCAGAGTTTGCAGGGAGTGCGTTGCTCATGTTTGATTCTCATTTTGGTTGATTGAGTCGTGGGTTACATTTGGAAGACAGTGTGTCTGTGTGTGTATGTGTGTGTGTGTGTGTGAGAGAGAGAGAGAGAGAGAGAGAGAGAGCGAGAGTTAGAGAGTGAGAGTGGAGGATCGAAGGTATGTTGAGTGTTTGAGGGGTGGTGGTGGTGGTGGTGGTGGTGGTGATGGTGTGGGTGGGATGAGGGTGCGTTGAGAGGGAGG
This sequence comes from Physcomitrellopsis africana, assembly GCA_036785485.1. Lineage (NCBI taxonomy): Eukaryota > Viridiplantae > Streptophyta > Bryopsida > Funariales > Funariaceae > Physcomitrellopsis > Physcomitrellopsis africana. Next base: position 32,199 of record JAWRVF010001073.1, read on the forward strand.
GAGGGAGGAAGGGGAGGAGAGTGTGGTGCGACCCGGAGGGTGGGTTCCAGGGTTTGCGCCCGGTTGTCCGTGCATGCGCATGTTGTGGACATTCATTCACGATGGACACGTGAATTCGACCCCAGGGTAGTCCCCACCAGGGGAACCACACACAAATTGGGTGCAGCAGCTGTGGAAGCGCATGATGAGCAGGACGCATGCGTGGGTGGGCACTAGATGTTGACGCTCCAAGCGGGACGTTCTCCGTGCGTGCAGGATGAGGAGCAAGGTTAAGAGGATAAAGAGGATCAAGTGTTAGACTGTTGGAAAGGATTTGGATTCTCACTGTGGAGAGGTCAACCATTGAGGGAGTGAATGCTTAGAGGAGACGGTAACCGGATTAAAGCATCAACTACATAGCTAGCCTTGGATCGATCAGTAAACCTTGGCGAAGAAACTGATGAGGAATTGTTCGAGGTTTTGAAGGCGAGTTTTTGGGAGCGATTTCTTGAGAAATATCGAAGAGGGGCAGCACGTGCAAGGGGTTAGTGGTTCTACATGCAGCCGCCAGACGAAGAAGAGTTTTGTACTAGGTAGATGGCGTTTGTTGCCACCGCGAGACAGAAGCAGCTAGTGCCTGAGAGGGCCATAGGATCGTCTTCTTCCCAGGGGTACAGTAGCTTCGGGGAGTTGGCGCCAGGGGATTCCGTCACGCAGCAGCAACGGGAGTTTCAGGTTGTGCACAGATATTCCATGGCGCAGCAGCACGCAGAAAGGGCTCAGTCCCACCATTTCGCACACAGCGAAGGTGAACAGCTCTTCACTGCTGGGAAAGCATAGCACCTTGAGTCTCGAAGGAGTTCAGATTACCTATGAATGTTGCTCACTACTTGTGTTTCTGTCTTCGCTTGGAAAATAAGGGCGACGGATTTGTGGGAATGCTATGACTCTGCGTATTGTGTCTCTTTATTTTTTTATTTTATTTTATTTTTTCCTCTGGAAAATGTTTTTTGGTTGTTTTTTTGGTCCTCTCTTGAATGATCTCTGGGAGTCCTCTGTTGTTGTGGAGCGAGATGCTGTAATCGTTGACAGGCATTGCGCTAGGTTTTCAATCTGCTGGACCTGGTGCTCAGGATCTTCTTTTAATGTCAATAAGGGTCAATAAGGTCACGATGCTCAATGATGCAGACTTAAAGCGTTATTCAATTTCTCTTGATTATTGAGAGTTGATCGCAAAGCATTTTTGGTTTTTCAGATACTAAACCTTCCACACATGACTTTCTTTCTCTTTACGACAAAGGGTCACAGCAAGCGGAAAATGTGTCTAGTGCCGGTAAGATTCAGCTTGGCTCATCTCTTCTTGTCTGTCAAAAATTGCTTTCAGGTGACAGTGAAAAATTGCGATGTAAAGGTGAGACTTGTTAGTTGATCTGATTCTTTGTTTGGTTGCTGATTCAGGATTATCTTTGTCACTCACCACACATGATTTTCTTCAACCATTGGAAAGGAATGGAGCCCGGCCAACGAGTAGAGACGCGCCCGTGCTACGTGAGAAACACTCAAGTGGAGAGAATGGGCAGTCTCGTCACTCCACTCCTGGCCCGGGTGAACAGGCTCATCCCACTTCCTCGCCTAATTACGCAGCCATCAAGGTTCCTTACACGGTGCCTCCAAATTCTATGCTTCGCATGGTGGGTGAGGCTGAGGCCGTGCGTCAAGGCAGAAATTATCCCATGGCGGCTCTCTCGTCACGGGAGGATCACAGCGGTTCTGAGACCTTGAGAGGCGTGGAGATAGCCGTAGGCCCAGAAGCTGCTAATGCACAAGGTTAGCGTCGCGACTACGCCTTTCCCAGCTGATGATTGTGAGGTGGATATCTATCTTATAAGTTGTGGACTTTGCTATAAATTGACTTATTAAACTGCATTTGTTTTGTGATGCAGAGAATCTTGCACATTGGCCAGGAGTGAGATTCCAATTTGGTATGCCATCAGATTTAACTTTTACTGCAGGTAACCCAGCAGCGAAGGGTGTAGTTGAGAATGGTCATCAGTTACTACCTGCTATGGCCAAGTAAGGTTTCAAAACCTACTCAATAAGTTTATTGAGAATTCTCTGGAAACTGTAGCAGAAGCTGGAGGATTGGTCTTTGGTGTTTCAGTTCTTTGCAGACCAGAAGAAGTTGGAGCTTATTCTGACTTCAGAGTGGATTTTGTAGGCATTGGGCACAAGCCGCCCAAGGTATGATCGAAGCCCCGAAACGACCCGCACGACCACCATCCGATGAGGATGAAGACGATGACGAGGATTCATCTGAGCGGCCTAAAGTAAATCGGAAAGAGCCAATGTTGCGCAAAGGTGGGTTGAATAGACACTCACTTGAAGTTAATGCACTCTTAAAGATTCTCTACTATGTGTGAAGGTTGGGATGAGCTTTATGCGAGAGTCATTTCTACTGCGTGTGCAACTTGTTCTCGTGTTGAACTTGCCGACCTCGTGGCTCCACAAATTTCTGGGTCACCATCTTGACTCCATAGAAATTCCTATCATGTTCAGGGGATGGAGCACAGAGAATGGATTCGAAGAACGCAGATTTAAGAGGTGTCACACCTAGGTCTAAGCACTCGGCCACTGAGCAACGGAGGCGTAGTAAAATCAATGACAGGTTTCAAATGCTCAGAGATTTGGTTCCCCACAGTGATCAGAAGCGAGATAAAGCTTCCTTCTTACTTGAGGTGACAGATCTGCATACTTGTGATGTACTTGTATTTCATTGGTTGTACTGTACTTGGGCGTGCCACCATAGTGCAGTGTGCGGTGAGCCTGAGTGCACCAAAATATTCTCATATAAGTTGTATTTGCACCCAGGTTATAGAATATATCCAAGTCCTTCAGGATAAGGTACGGAAATATGAAACTGCGGAGCAAGGAAGGCATCAAGAAAGACTCAAGTCTATGGTCTGGGATCTCTGCAAGGTGAGAACTACTAACCATCGTTATGCCTTCGTGTAATGCTTATGCAGTAAATAGCTACGGGTTTCCAGTTTTCTTTCGTTCAATGTTTCAGATGTTGTCCTTGTAGGTATTGGTGACATATCCTGTTCTATTTCTTTGCAGCGAGGTGCAGCAGGATCAGGAGACGAGACATCTCAAATCAATGCGCTTGTCTTCGCCAAGGACCTTAACTCGGGAGTTAGGTCTGTAGATATCAAACCAGGAACAGAAGCACCCGCTGACCGTGTGCCACGTTCTTCTGAAGAGGCAGCACCCATTTCTGAAGCTCATTCGACTGGGGGCCTCAATGCCCAACAGGCCTCTAGTCGACCAGCTTGTAGCATACACAGCTGTGTTTCATCGTTAGGTGGTGAAAAAGAGAGTGCTACTGCTCTTACTGCAGTTGGAGTCCCTCTTCAGCAGGCCATTCCATTACCATATACCTTTCCCATAGTCCCCTCCAAGGGGCAACGTGAGCAGGACAGTAGCCGAGGCACACCTGCTTCAAATTCAAATGCTCCTAGGAAGGAGAAGACGAGTGATATGGACCTTGTGAGCTCTCGTGAGAATGGGTATGCTCATGACACTACCCCAGATCACCAGTTCGAAGTGAGGCCTCGCGTCTCTTCCGGCCAAGCTGACCAAAACTCTGACCAACAATCAAAAGACCACCAGATGTCAGCTACGACAATTGTAGGTAGAATGGATGGGGTCCAAGCAGGGCTGCTGTCCAGTGCTCCCAGGCAACCACAAGGAGCACCTCAATACCAAGAGGACGCAAACAAACACACAAGGCATCCACAGACGAATCAGAATGATCATATGGCTACTGGAGATGGCTCTGCCGTTTCTCCTAATTTTCCTCAACCTTTTCCACGTATACAAGGAGGGGTTATCAACGTGTCTTCTGTGTACTCTCAAGGGTGAGGAAAAAGCTTTAATACACATGCTTGATTTTATTTCTCAGAACATCTTTTGTCCTCTGGCTTGCTCCTTGTTTTAATGTTCGGTAAGGATGTGAATGGAGCCACTACTTCGAAAGGAAGTTCTGCTTTTGCTCACTTTTAAAGTTTGATTAAATTCTGTTTGCTTAAATTATTCCATCCAAATCTGGCAGGTTGTTGGACACTTTGACACGAGCATTGCAGAGTTCCGGAGTTGATTTGAGTCAAGCAAATATATCTGTCCAAATTGATCTTGGGAAGAATGCTACAGTAGCTCCTGGTGATACTTCAGCCAAGGTAAACAAATAGAAAATTTTTGCAGAACATCCTGAGTATCTCATTGGTGATTGGTAGACGTATTATGCATTGTTTTGGCAGTGTTCATACACCAGTTACCGTAAAACCTTAAGCTGACATTTGTGTAGAGCATGTTTGGGAGTCTAATACTTGGATTTTTTTTTATTAATGCCAGGTTGCTACAACGCCGGAGTCCTCTGCTCAAAGTCATCAATCTCAGGGCAGGACCCGACCAGCACCATCAGCTCCAGAGTCTGAACCTTTACTGAAAAGGCCGAAGGTCGAGAATCACGAGTAGCTAGAAGTCTTGAATTTGAGGATCATTTGATTACCACTTCAAAAGAGTTGTATCGTACCTGGGCGTGATTCATGCCTCTGGGTTGTGATCTACCTGACCCTAGGATCACACAAACATCTCCAGGTAGCTGGTAGTTTTGTTGTGCAAATGGTAATTACGTCAGGAGGGTTCTAGATTACGTTTTGAAGATTGTTTTATCGACACTCATCTATCATCTGCCAGCACAGCATCCATTGCCTTGTAGTGGTCTTCTAACAGGGTGTAGCCATTGTCTTCAGCATACACGAAGCATCATCGTCTGCTTTGTAGTGGGTATGGGAAGATCGAAAAAGATAGGTACTCCCTCTTGTGTGGTTGTGATGACCTTGCAGGTATTTATTTCCCTGCCATCTGTATAGTACAGCGATAATTTCTTGAGATCATTAGATGGGTTAATCATTTCATGAGTGCTCTAAATATGTTAAACGTATTGGCAAGGTCATCTGATTATACTTGGGCAATTCGCTGCTTTCCATTTAAATGTGAAACGTGGAGGAAGCATTTACCTTTCTGCTTCACAGTTGGGTTAGAAGTATGTTTTTTCTGCATCGACTTGCAACATAAGCTAAATGTTTGCTTACTCATATTTGAATACTGAACCTGGTTTGAGCAAATCTAGAGAACATGTTCAAAGTTCTTTGCTTCTTGTATGCACATGTTCACTCAAAACGCCATGACCCATGATTTCTGAGAAAAGGACTTCTGAGAAGTTTGTCTTGAATGCACAGCCATGCGCCTGAGCACACCCCAGATCGTAGCATTGCCATTCTGTAATTGCATAATAGATGCTACCACATTATTTAAGAGAAGAGTAAACATTATCTGGGAAATGAAATCGATCATGCAATCGTGTTACGATGATACTGAAATTTTTAAGTCTTGTTAATTCACAGGTTTGGATTCAGACTATGCTTTCATCAAAATGGTGCTGGTTTCTGACATAATGAGTGACGGTCATTTGGGTTGTCGTTTGAGAGAATCGGTTTGTCTGGTCTAGAAATGGCCATTTAGGACAGCGTTATTGCGCATTCTCATTTCATTTGAACCTACTTCTGCAGGAAGGGAAGGTGTTCATGCTGTTGTGGCTTGCAGCTTTATCACAATATTTCATTTGCTTCAATGAGTTCATAGAGATCTGACTAATAATTAAGTTCAAAGTGCAGCTTAAAGTTAGAGTTAACTAAAAATAAAAAATAAAAATGTGATGATTTTATAGCTGCTACTTTTTAATTAATTAGTAATTTGTGCAATTAGTTTATATCGAGGAAGTTGCAGGTAGCTCATCGTAACTGCTGCTGGGTGGACCAACTTGATCACATGTAAAACCATTGGTGAACTAGAGGTTCAGAAGTGTTTTAACTTTCTCTTTGAACTCCTCCTCGCTGATCACTCCTAAATCTCTAGCACTCTTCAGGTTAGCAATTTTGTGCTTGTTCAGCTTCTCTAAACTGATAGCTAGCTCGGCACTTAACAAAGCATCCTGTTTCTGAGAGGAATCTTGAAATTGGGTAGTCAAGGAAGCAATGCTTGGAACTTGCTGTTGCAACATCTGCACTTTTACCATCTGCTTCTCTTGACTGGCCATAAGGGCATTTGGAAGCCAGGTGGGGGGGAAATCAGACCTACTGGAGCTCGGATTTGTAACTGAGCCAAGTGCTGTAGGTATCTCTTCAATCAAGGATCGTCTACTCCTTGGATCATTTCCGTTTGCATACTCATCAGGGCTTTTCAAGTGGATCAGGACCTCCTCACTTGGCGAAACAGCTTTCTCTGTGCCCAGTTGAGCAGAGTTTTCAGTTTTCTTCTCCTTTATCATTTCTCGAAGGCGGTCTTTCAGGCTCTCTTGCTGGAATTTAGAGTCAGGAAAGATTCTTTTGTATTGAGAGTAAACTGCTTTCCAAACAACACTTGGAATGATTTGGTTCACACTCTTCCGATTCTTACTGTACACTGCAAAGTGATGATGAAATGCAGCTTCCAACGCGCACACGTGCGAAGAATCCACAAGACATCGTGAAGTCTTGTCTTTCCGGTGACTTAGAGCATCTGCCTTGCGCTTAGCAGATGGCTTGTCAATTGCCTCCTCTTTGATCTCAATCACTTCACCATCCCCAATTTGAGCCGCCATACCTTAGAAAATGAGACATCAGCAAACCCATCAGAGGGTAATTTGCCATAAAGCGCTCAGTGACTTCTACTTTTACTTTTGCGTGGCCATGTATGAGCTTGCTCCTGCAAGGCCATGCAGAAATAAAAGATCAACTCGAAACCTCTACAAGTACACTGCAAATAGAAAGACCAACAAACCTAATGAGCCAAAAGGAAAAAAAAAAAAAAAAAAAAAAAAAAAGGGAAGTATTCTATCAAAGGTTTACTGGTTCTCCAAATCTCCAAGTACACATGTTCATTCAGGTAATTGAACTAGTAAAGCTTCATCATCTTGTCTCGAACAAGCTTCTCACTCAGTAACTTACCACTCTCCGAACCCAGTTTCGAACTGCTACACAAATTACTACTATGGTGAAAATGACAAAAAAGAGCCATTTCTACCTCCAATACACATAAAACTGTCTGCAAAACAAGGAAATTCAGACAATAATCTAGATAAACACAAGTTCACCTCCTTCTTTGACCTTTGATCACCACTGCAACAATTGTCCACCAAAGACCGCCACAGGTGCACCTCGAATCGCCATCAACTGTTTGATCTATTTCACTAACGGACACATCAATACCATTTATTATTGGATGGCACCATTCAATGGCAAACAAAACAGAAAGTTCAATGGTGCACATATCTACTTCAATATGTTCGTTAACTAAACTGGCCACAAAACTCCTGCATTGATCCTTTGTAAGAAAACTTTAAATGTCGATCAGCCTGATGCTAGTAGAGCTACACTTGCTGCACATTATAGTTGCAAGTACTGCGAAACTCCGTGATCTTAATGAACATGTATCTAGCAATGATTCCTCAAATTGGAATCTGCGATCAAAAATACTATGGAAAACTGAGAGGAATTCAACAGGTGAATCCTATAAAGCACCAAGATGAAGATAGAGAACAAACATGGTAATGATTAACCGCACCACCAGCTAAAATCCAGTCGCAGGATACCCTTTACTCCATCGACACAAAATCCCAAACCTTCCGACAACAAGCTAGTGCGTCAATAGTAGTGTAATGATAAACCAATGCAGGAAGACGGGTGTGCAAAGGAGTTCAAAATGCTTACTCGGTTGGGAAGCTTGGAATGGTGCAAATGAAGAACGAGGTGAAATTTGCGAACAAAAGGGCAAGTCGAGGCTTCGATGCAGCTTCTAGCAGAATAGAGGAGAAGAGTATGCTGTCCATGGATTGAGAGCTGAAGCCATCATGTTCGAATGTTCGAAGGTAGTTGTAACTCAAACAAACCAGCACCCTCCTCCACTAATCAAGAGATTAATGCTCCGAATTACAACCCCAATTCAAGAAAAGCTGGCGCTTCTTTAAATCTACACAGCGGAAAATAATAGTCATCAAATTTCCAAGCTGAGAACATTAAAAGTCCGTCTCTAGCACGCCTTAAAAGATTCAAACATACAATGAAACAGTAAAATCACTGTAACCAACAATTTCTTGAAGATCAACGATGTAGAACAGAGCAATTCGATTTATGAAGACAAAAGGACGTGGTCCACCTCCCAATTGACTAACACGACGGTTTATAGGGTGCAACAAAAACCAAGAAACTATAGTTAGCATCACTCTTGTTCGGCTGTTAACTGCAAACCTTTCATGATTGAGAATTCCACAAACTGAACTTTCATACACTTTGAACAAACCCCAAAAACCTACGGAGGAATCCAATAAAGACCTGTCATCGATCCCCTGTCAAAAAATTCCCACAAGTTCCCGAACGCGGCACTGAAGAGAACCAGAGAGTCAGGCATTGGAGAGAAATCAGACGCCAACATTAGGGGCGTTTTAGCGCGTTGGAATTGGATGGGTCTTCTATCGCTGAAAGCCATTACTAACTACCAGAAGCGAGTGGGTGGCTTTCAGCAATTGAAAGTCCAGTGCCCGCCTAATTCTGTCGCGTTTCTTCCATGCCCTGAAACCCTACCTTACTACAAAGAGCTGGAAAAGGGTGTCGAGAATTTAGGACAGGACGATCGTTTTGCACAACCTTACTGTGCGACCAAATGCAGAAAAGGAAGCTAAGCAGGATGACTTTACCTTATCTCCCTCCGCTGCTTGCCGTCCTCGCCCTTGATACTGCTCCTCTCTGATACTGCTCCTCTCTGTCCCCCAAGCATAGCCTCGCCCTTCGACGCTTCCCTGGAGTTTGCCCCCGAGTTTTTGCCAGGACAAGCTTCCTTTGTCGTCCAGGGTTTTGGGTTTTCACTGCTGGACTCTTCGCCGCCTGAAGAATGTCAAAGCAACACGCAAAAGTGGAGGAAATTTTGTAAAATTTATAGCCTGTACGTCTCGTGTTCATGCTCTCGAATGTGCACTATACATGTTCCTAATGTGCACTATACATATACAGGTACATGCGCATTTCATAAAATAAATGAATAAATAAATGGTAATATTTAAACAGATATTTTCGAAACACAATATTAAATTGGGACAACTTTTGAGCATAAACAATCAATGTCCTGTACCATCCATGATTATTGTAGATATTTATAATCACTATGGACCTGTACATACTTACATTAGCTATACCAGTGAAAGAATTGGGTGTAAAGGATCCAACCAACTCCATCTGTAGCTCACATCCTAGTTCTTCTCACTAAACGATGTTTTTTTGCAATAATCCGGTGTTTAATTTATTCAACGGATCCAGTCTGGGTTCTCACAAAATCCGCCGCTGTATTGTGCATCGAGAGACAGTCTGCGACAGTCTGAACTCATGATGAGACACCACGTCGAAATCACCACCTGGGAGGTTTGCTGAGGGCGAATTCCACATGCTTTGGCATATTGCAGATGTCTCGACTGCAAATGGAACGAGCTGGATTGGCATTCTTCACAAGCACATGGCCTACCACTGCAAAAAGCCATTGTGAGTTTACGAAAAGCGTCCAAAACGACACGTTGCAGTGTGAAAGACTGACATTAACAAAGCCTGTCCTCTCTTCGTCGACGAAGAAGAGATCGAGCATGTGCACAAGTACGCTGCCGTCACAATTCTCGTGCCCATTCTCCACTAGGTCTCTTGATTGGCACGATATCAACAACTGCACCAATAACGAGCTGACGAGGAGAACAGCCGTCGGTATTTTTGGGTCCTCGAACTTTTTGAATGCAAACCCTACGTAACTCCAAAGCCCTGTAAAAAAAATGCTTACCAACAAACACATCGCCAATGCATGGATATTTGCAGTAACACTAAACGTAATTTGTAGAGACCACGCCACAGCACGACCATAACCACTCCCTCCAATCCTTCTTTTCTCGCTTCTTTCTAGTTTCTCCTCTGGAAGTTTGGTCGATCCATGGACAAATGTTTCTCTACTCTAAAGACGGCTTGAAACGAGTAATAACCTCCTCGGCGAAAGTTTTAGTGTCGAACTGCTGTGAGGGCAATACAGTGAGGGTTAACCCTGTTACCCACACATTTGGCGGGACACCTTGAGCCATGGTCATTTCTCGGATGGTCGATGAGGAAAATCTGCTTCTATTTTTGTGTCCCTTGTATTTGTGCACATGTAGCTTACCCAGAACACCCCTAGACGACTTTGTAAGGGATCTAGGGAACCATAATCTGAGACCACATTTCCCAAAATCACTGAAGAAAACCTTCCAAGAGCCTTCTGCCATCTATGGATTACTCACGTGCAGATTTACAGATAAGGAACGATAGAGACGAATATCGAACAATCACCAGTCTTCGATTTAGTTTCCGACGTTCATGCATTCAAGGATTCATGATGCGGCCAAACTATGCAGGCCACACACAGTTTATAATCTCTATTAACTTCTGTACATTATGCAAACGCTCCGAGTCAGCTGTTCTGTGCAGCACGTGCATCATCCTGTGCATTTTATCTCAATCGTACTTTTAATGGTCTTTGATGTCAAAGAATTTGCAAGATAACAGAACCTCCATCCAGAAAATGTAAGAACTTGATATCACTTCCTAAGTAAGGCCTCTGCACTGAGTAATTGATTCAGTACTCCAGGAAGCGTTGAAGTATCAGCCCCTTCTAGCGTTGGCAAATTTGAAGCGCCTCATCCGACAAACGATCAATCAAAAGTTACACCAAGTAGAGCAGCCAATAACAGTATGATGAAATGCAGCACTTCACCAGTGGCATCAACATCGCCACCAACAAGCATTTCTGTTCCGATTTTTGTCCGATAGAGCAATAATGTTTAAGAGTTAACTATATCACTGTTGAATTGGTACCGACTTAAGACGAGGACGACACCCATGAGAACGGAGACAAGTGAATAATCTCATAGATTTGTTTGTGAGATTTTACAGTGTGCAGAATGAATGGGTGACGTCCGGAAGCATAGCATTGTGAAAACTCCGGGCCGAAGTTGTAGAACTCTGGTGACGAAAAAACATCTCAGAGCTGCTTGCTAGAACAAGAGCTCACATTTTGAAGCGAAGAGGAGTAATAATGCATCACAATATTGGAATTTTTTTGCAGTTAAATCTCTTCACACGTTGTTATCGCATTAGTCGTTGATATGCCATCTACTGTTAAGTCTGCGTGGAACTCTTCACTAATAAGCATCTAGTGCGTGCTTAAGTGAATTTTCGCCACATCTGAGGCGGATCCCTCCCCAATCTTAGCTTTGGCAGGGTTGTTATCGCTAACAGTCACAGTGAAAGTCATGACATCTGCGGGGTCGCTGATGTCGCTAATAGCCACGCCAGTAGGCACGCCATTATTCCCTTTCGTCGATGGGTTCGTCGTCGTGTTGATCACCCGGACTCCCTTGACCCCCGGAAATGGATCGCCATTGTCTCCCTGATTCCTTTTTTTGCGCTCCAGATCCTTCTGGCCGTCACTCTGCACCAACGCCACCTTATAATTCGTCTGCTCGCTCGTATTGTCGTCCTTCGTCTCGTCAATGTGCCACACCAGCAACCCCCCAGCCGGCAGATCCTTGTCGCGCCCCTTCAATTGACGATTCTCAACTAGAAAATACTCACTCTGGGCGGCGCCGTCTGTCCATAACTTCAGCACCTTATGCTCATCCTTCACATCCGGCAGCGACACCCTGGATCGCTCAATCGAACAACCAACACACCAATACACACGATATGTAAGTTTCTTTCTGCGCACCTGTAGTATCAGCTAAATCCAACACTAAACTCTTCATAATACAGAAAACGCAAGGCTCTGTGCAATCGTTTAAAAGCTCTGGATTCAAGATTCATCAGAAACTTAGGAAACAGGGTGATCGACATGATAGAACTCACTTCTGCGTCTCCGTGGGCGTGATGACTTCCACCCACTCTTGGTCCACCTTGCACCATGCGCACGGCGTCGCGGGATTATCCTCGTTACCATTGTAACTCCCAGCCGCCATCAAACACCAATCCCCAATTCCACTCGAAGTGTAATCTGCGTCATACAAGTCTGGCCAGCCGAACGCTAGATGCCCGAGCTCGTGCGCGCACACTCCGAGCTTGCAATCCGCTGGAACGGTCAGGTAGCTGTAGATCTTCGTCCCGTCGGCTTGATACGCCCCCTTGTCTAGCACCCATTTATGACTCCAGATGTCGTTGGGATTACTCGTCCTCTCCGCTCCGGCACCTGCGTGCACGATCACAAATGCGTCCACAAACCCATCGCCATCGTTATCGTATTTAGCGAAATTCACTTTCGGGTTGGCCAAGATGGCTGCATCTCGAGCCATTGTTCTTGCGTTTGGGGCCTTGCTACCAGTTCCATTCTCCTCGTTTGCGTAATACGAGATCGGCTTCGGCATACGGTAGGGGCCAACGACTTCTCCCTTGATGTCCACCTTGTTGTTGGAAACATCCTTGAAGTAGTCTTTCACACTGTTGGAGCCCTCCTCGAACCAGAGCTTGGAGTAATGTTCTTTTGTTTGAGAGGGAGTGAATTTCTGGTCAGAGAAGTCTACCAAGACCACGATGACGTTCACGTCGCCGCGGAGGAGGGAGCGCTCCTTGAGCTGCGCCGAGAAGGTCATTCCGGGGCGAAAGGTTGGGCCAGGGCGGAGAAGGCCATCGTTGAATCCTGGCGGGCGCCTCTCTATGGGGCGGAGAACCGAGCGAAGGAAGGAAAGCTCAGGGGACTGGGCAATACTGGCCTTGATTTCATTGTATCGATTGAGGAGGCGCTGGCGGACTTCGGGAGCGGGTGCTACGAGACAACGGTCTTCCATGGCGTGCGGACGCACGACAATGGATGCAGGTGGCGCCATGGCTGGGAACCTGTTACAAAATGCAGGGAGATACGTCAAGCGCTTGACAAAATTTAAGTAGAAACCTGGAATTAGTAACTGCAGAAGCATCCATCATTTCGTGACCCGAGCAAGCTGACGACCAGTAGCCAACCAATGCATTTTCCAATTTCTTAACAGATTGAAAGTGACAAGCGTGGGCTTTAATGACAAGACACCAATGATGTTAAGAATCGGATCCAGAACTAAATCTAACCAAGGCGACAGACTCAAGCTTTGTAGAACCCCGACTAATTCACCATTACAGAGCCAGCTCACATACTTGACAGAATTGGCTAGTGTTCGCGACCAGTCCAATCGAGATACCTGCATCACAAATCCCAACTCACATCACTACCGACAGGGGAGTACAATCAAAACCGACACCGGAACTTCACCCAACAGTTCTCTCTCTCTCTCTCTCTCGCCTCTCAAAATCCAACTCCAGTGCCTCCTCGTGTTAACCGGGAAAGTCATCGATCAAAATGCTATAAGCATATCTTTCCAGTTCACATGGTAAGGTCTGGGAATGGAGAAGAAGAACAATCAGAACAGTCCACAAGCAAACGTAAAGAGCCTGAAATCGACGAGAGGCTCGAAGAGCTTGCACCACCAGTCCAGTACAGTCCAGTGCAGTCGTGTGTGAATTAGCGAAACAGAGATGGTTGGACTTAGAGCATCGGGCTTGGATCACGTACCAGGGAAGCGGCAATAGGATCAAGGAAAGGCGCAGCGCGTGAGTGATTGGAGACGTGAAGAAGGTGGGGCACTGACGATGTTGCTCTCATACCTCGGCGGGTGGATTCTTATACTCTCTCGCTGGCAGCAAAATATTTCCGACTGACTGTTGCACACGAGCCCTCTGCGTTGAATTTCGTATACGTATATACGGATCGTATCTGTACGTTTAGGACCTTTCTATATAAAGGACAGCTCGTCAATTGTTTATATATATATATATATATATATATAAGTGAGAGATCACTTGTTTAAAAAGGAATGATGAAATAGAAAATATATATAATGTAGGCATTCTGGACTTTGTATTGGAGAGAGTAAAGATTATTAGCAAATGCTGATTCATTGTTTATTATGTTATGTATGTACTTGTATGCATTTTTAAAGTTACGATATTGTTTATATTAATACATTTGTGTGATTTTATCAACATTAAATTCCAAATGATAATTGGTACATATATATATATATATATATAATAAAATTGTTAATAATTCTTAACAAATTCTATGAAAAAAAATATCATAGTTTTAATAAAGTTAACAATTGTTGCAACAATCTGTTTTTTTCCAATATAGAAGTAACTTTTGTAGTTTGTAATATATAATTTTATTATCACAAAGTTAAATGTTTTATAATTCTAATTATTTACAATCAGCTAATTATAATTTTATAATACGAACTTTTTAACAATTTCGCTATTCTAGTGGCAAAAAATAGATGGATATTGTTTAACATTGAGCACAAACAATCTTACCTTATTATAGATTAAATTAAATTAATCTTGGTATTTTTTAGATAATTTTTTTTATCAAATCAAATTCTTAAGACTTTATTCTATATCTTAAACCATCCAACAATGTATGTAGTTTTGCAACTTCTATAAAATTTTTAAAATCATCTTGTAAAGCCTTTAATTATAGAGTTGATTTATAACTACAAATATAATATATTAACTATATTAGTTTTATACTAATACTAGTAGTAGTTTTAAAAGAACTATAAAAAATACTAAATAAAAATATAATTTTTAGCAAAAACTAAAATAAACTTTCATATATTCAAGAAGGATTTATAACATTTAATATAAATTTCTATGATATCTATAAAAAAAATTATATTTTAAAACACTTTTTTAAAAAAGTATATTTATTTAATGACTGAGTTATTTGAATTTTAATAAAATTCTAAAATATTATTAATGTAAATAAATCTTCAATATCAAAATAACAAAGTTTTATTTTTAATTAAGCTTATATTCACATATACATCCATATTATAATTTTATTGATCTTTCAATTATAAAAAATAGATAATGCCAAAAAAGAATCTTTAAAGATACAAAAGATTAAAATTATATATATATATATATATATATATATATATATTTGATATAATTATAAGTTTTATTAATATAGTTGTAATATGATATAAAATAAATAAATTTATTTTTTTATTTTTTTTTATTAGTCCATGATGTTGAATATATTTAATAATATTGAATATCTAAGGTATTTATCTATTAAAATTTGGACTTCTAAACATATTCTCTGCAATTCTTATAAGTTGTGAGTTAATAAAATCATTATTTCAATATAAATGCTTTACATAAAATACATTTTGAATAAAAAAACATTCAGCTTTTCTATATTTTATTACCTTCTTTATATATATATATATATAACTATAGTTTTATTTTTAGAATGTAAAATTTTTATCAGCAAAGATTTATAGTTTTGTAAATTTTAAAAGCTTTTAAATATGTACTTAGTACTTTTAGAAATCATAAAATTATACAACATATTTTTTAAAATATTTTTTAATCCAAAAAATATTTATTAACTAATGATTAACTAAATTTTCTTCTTCTTTTGTATTTAATCTTGTAATTTACCAAATCTATAAATCCAAATATCATTTTAGAATATTTTATTAAAATTATTCAAAAGACAAACTTTTTGGTATTTTTAAAAGTATATTATAAGCATATAAATTATTTTATTTTAAAATTTATTTTTTTGCTTGGATTTGATTTTTTTCTATTTTAAGATTTTAACTTATCTTTTAAATTTTTTGATTATATGTACATTCAATTATTTATTTTATATTTATATTAACATATAAATATTAAAAAAAAATCATTAGTATATGTTCCAAATCTCACTAAAAATTTTATTGGAGTTTCTTAAATGTATTATATCACAAGCTCTTTTTACAAAATAAACACATATAGTTAATTTTTAATTAAAATTTTAATTGTATCAACCATTGTTTAAATATAAAATATTATAATCTTCTAAGTTTAATTAAATAGCTCAATATTATATTTAAAATTATAAAAAAATATTATTTTATTTTATCTTCTTATCTCATTTGGCAATATTACCATCTACAGTTGTCTTATTTCTTTACACTTTACTTTACAAATTTCTTAAGATACAAATATTTATAGTGGTTGTCAATGATTTTTAGTTTTAAATTAGTTCTTAAAGCTCAAGTTACAAATAGTTGCTACATTATTTAACAAAATTGTTGCCAAGTTAGTGTTGCCTATGGTAAATCTATTAATGTCTACTTAAATATTTCAAATTGTTAAAACTTTCCATTAGCAAGTCACTTAATATTGATTTAAATTTATCCAAACCATTATTGTCATTTATCTTCTTTTATGTCTTAGATAAGTTTTTATAATAAACTTATATTGCTTTAGCTCTTACCATAATCCAAATTCTATATTCACAAATTTTGACAAATTTAATTAAAATGGTTACAAATAATGTATTATTAATAATCTTATTTGCTATATCCAACATGTAATTTAAAATCCTTTAGCACTTTGTTGTTTAGAAAGTTGTTTGTTGGGTTACCTCCTAAACATAATCAGAATATATTTTTGGTTTATTTGCCACTAAAATTATTATTATCACTCAAATCCCTTAGTAAGAGTTTTATGTTTTATGGTTTTATGGTTGTTTTTTTTTTTTTTCCCAAAGTTCCCAATTTTATATAGTAGCAATCAACTTTGCATAATCCTTGCTCAAAACCACAAGTTTCACAATTGCTGCAACCACATGGAGCTCAGGTTTCGTTAATTGTAAAACATGTATAAAACTTATTTAACAACAAGATATTCAATAAATGTTTACATCCACGACCTCAACATGGGCTGATTTCCTTCCGAAGTCGATCTCCAGATCAGCAATATGCTTCCTGGTCAGCAGTTGGACTTCAATGCTACGACAAATCCAACCATGTTCTGTAGTGGGAGTGGTGGCCCAAGCGGTGCTCACAGTATTCAGTTCACTGAATTTCTCCGTTTCACTCAAGCTCAATCCAGACAATACAGACAACTTCAAGGCGATGAGTTCGCGGGTGGATGGAGTCGGTTCCAAGGTTGCAGGAGTGCGATGTCTTCAAGCCATTGGATTATCTGAAACATGAACTTATCGATCAAGACTTCCGCGATAAATTTCTGTCTGATCTGCTAATAGTGAAGCATCCATGAGCAGATAGCGTGCGGGGTCCTGGTCATCGGGTAGGGCCATCGGCACAAGTCCCGAGAGCCTCACAACCCCCGTCCCACTCTTTTTACTGTGCGCGAACCTCCTCCAGGTCACGCACATGAGCCAGGGCACAAGGCACTTC
The DNA here is from genome assembly GCA_036785485.1 of Physcomitrellopsis africana. Taxonomy (NCBI): domain Eukaryota; kingdom Viridiplantae; phylum Streptophyta; class Bryopsida; order Funariales; family Funariaceae; genus Physcomitrellopsis; species Physcomitrellopsis africana. Next base: position 49,552 of record JAWRVF010001073.1, read on the forward strand.
ATATCACTCCTATTTCAGGAAAACCCAATCAGCCTGATCCAAGCTCCACTTGTTGAGACTGCCGTCACTCGGCGCGTCATGTGCGTGGAAACCCCGAACCCACATGATGTTTTTTTCCTATCGACTGTTAGTCAACCCCACATGCTCCAAAGTATCTCAAGTCCATTCCTCTTTTTCAACTCTAGGATATCTGAATCTCGATCTACACACAGCACAATTTCTAAAAAAATCGACGTGTTCACCCCGTTTTGCGTTTAAATAAAACCTGGGTCTCGTGTTTTTGGTGAACCGTGAGTCACAGACACTGCCCGCGCAGCATTTCTGTCACTGATTTTCATATTATGGTGGATTAGGGGCTCAGCTTGCACAATCAGCAGTAGTCTGCCGCGAAATAGTTCGTTGACAGAATCGTACTGGGCGTCTACGTTCGTCGTGACGAGGCAGTGAAACACGTCACCACTAAGGCCTCACCGAACTCCTGGAGACGTCCACGTGTCCCGGGTCCATTTAGGCGGGCCCTTGAAATTTTCTGGTCCGGGCAGGTAGATGGGTTCGATCCTGATCTGAACACCATGCTTGCGATCTAGGGTTCGATCCTCTTCAAGACCACGGACGGAGGTGTGACACGTTTCTTTTCATTGATTGAAAAGTAATGGTTTATTCGTTTAACTGAATCGTTCGCATCTAGTTCATTACCTGGAATTGTCAAGGACAAAACCCAGTGTTCATAGTATATCAATGAATGAATATGTTTTTACACACAAAAGTCCAAATATGAAATAAATATTTATATGACATGAAATAGAACTTTTTATATAATCCTGGAAAAATAAATAAATAAATAAATAAATAAAATAATGTTGTTAGAGGATCCTTTTTCATAAACATATTGCATTGTATGCTTTTTGGAAGTACCTTGAGCATATTCAATATTGTGAACTCCTCTTCTTTATTGTAGACACTTAGTAAATTTTTCCTACTTGTGTTTCAACAAAGTCATTATGTGATATTCTCTTGATAAAATATTTTATTTTTGAAGTTGTATTATTTTTAAATTTTCATTATTTTTATCAACAAATTAAAGTTCTGCACTCCAAATTCAATATATATATATAATTAATTGTATCTACATATATTCATATTTTTTTAATGTATTTTTTCTAAAGACTTTTTTATTTTATTATGTTATTGAATTTTAAAACTTGGATTAGAAATGCCTTTGATTAATATTTTGTTAAATAAATTTAGGAAAAAGTGATATACCTTATTTGTGTCTAAAATATGTATAAATGATATACCCAAGAAGACCAACAATACACAATTTTTTAAAAATAAATAACTTTGATATTAATGCAAACCAAATAATGCATATGTGTTGTATTTGTTCTCTTCCTTCAATGTTCTAGTACCATCTTTGCATATATATATATATATATATATATATATATATTATTATTATTTAGATAAAATTTAACTTGCAACAAAGGATAATTAGTGATTTGCATTATCTTCTTATTTTATAGATTTAATTGATACAATTTAAAATTTATTGTAGGTAAATCTAAAAGAATATTTTTTAAACATCTTTTAGATGTTTTTTTTTTTTTTTAAACATCTTTTAGATTTACCTATAATATGAGATTTTAATATTTTTACTTAAAAAGTTATGTTGTAAATTTAATTTAGAAAATTTAAGTTGGCCAACTTCAATTGTGTTTGTGCCACATTTAGCACTTGCAAGAATAAAGCCTTGAAAAGATTGTTTTATTTTGCCTTGTAGTAATATCTAAATAGTAAACTTTATTATAGTTTAAAAACATTTCTCGTACACATACCACCATATGTGGAAAACCTTCTAAACCATTGTCATAATATCCTTTGTAGTACATCATTAGTTTAACTACTTTGTATTCATGTATGTTTAAATATTAGGTATATAGAGATTTTTTTTATATAATTTATTTAACATCTTGTTAAATTTATTTTTATAAAAAAAGATTAAATAATCTCTAAAAATATTATTCAAAATCTGTAGGAATTTAAATATGTGCATTTTAATTCAAAATTTTGTAATATAAAAAGGAAACTGCTAAGTGGACACCTCCCTTTTATTGTGTGGACACCCCTTGTGTCACACATTGATTTAATGAACAAATAAAAATGAATGATAATCATTTGAAACTGTGATTGCACACTCTTGTACTATGTTTGTTACTTGAATTTTAGTTTAAATAAAATCAACTCTATTGACACCCATAAACATATAATGGAACACAAGTTCTATAAAAATAAAATAAAATAAAATAAAAAACAAAAAAATTATTTATGTTAAATAGAGTTGATTTGTTTATACTGAAATTCAAGTAACAAATATAGTATAAGTCTTCAAACATAGTTTCAAATGATTATCATTCATTTTTATTTGTTCATTAAATTAATGAGTGGCACAAGGGTTGTCCATGCAATAAAAGAGGGGTGTCCACCTTGCAATTCCCCATAAAAGTTATAGAACTATAATCTTCTAGTCAATTTGTATTCTTTTTTTTATTTTTGATGCATAATGATTGATATCTTTATTAATAACATTGTTAATTGCATTTTTTTAAAATTTTAATTTATCTTTATCTCTTTTTTTTTTTTTTTTCATAGGGCACATTTTTCTTACAGTGTAAAAAACTACAGTTTGTGTGAATTCTAACACAATAGTTTTATAACAATTTGTACAAAAATAAATAAAAAGTTGGTTCATCTTACAAAAGTCTAAAGTATTGGTTATAAACTCTGCAAAGAACATCCAAATAAACAATACAATATACTTTCTTATCTAAATTTTGATATTTGAGAGTAATCAATCAAAAAAAGACTGAAGTAATCAATCCAATTCAATCTTCGATGACTCTCAACCTAACTCACCCTACTAGTCAACTCTTGCGTTCTTGCACAAAATTTGGGCAAGATTTGAGCATTAAAGTATCTCTTCAATGCATTGTTAACTCTGCAATTGTGCCGATGAGGCAATCGAGATATTTCGAATTGAATGACAAACGAGTTTCTGTGATACAACACATTATCATATGGTGTCATTACTCTTGTTCAAACTAATACACCATGTCTGTAATACGTTAATTATAATTGAAAAGTGACAGAGCTACTGTAGACGCTACACGACTTCGAACAATGAGATGCAGCCAACGAGGACAAACTGGCCTGAAAGATGGCAATCATCAACCTATTGACTGTCTTGGATTACAAGAATTTGCTGCATTATTGCACGTTGTTCCAGGAGTTGTACTCAACCCAGTCGAAGGCAATCGGCCCCAGGAAGGCCTGAGGAATGCCAAATGCGTCGACGAGATTGACGGCTTGAGGTCGGAGCTCGCCGCACAGAGCGGCAACTTCGGTGCTGATAAGCTGTGACTGCTTCGGTAAGAGGTACCCATATCTGCGAGATTATTGCGAGGTTGGGGTTAATCATCTCCAAATCAGGTACAAGGCAGAATTGAAAACCCATGGTAAGATAAATCCCAAATCCTATGATTGAACTAGATTTGAAAGCAGTTACCTCAAAAACACTGGTCCCTCGTCGGCGGCAGATAACACGTAGAGCGACCTTAACAATCCAAGCACCTCCTGCAAATAGAACAGACACAATGTTTTTCGCATGGTAATCAAGCAGAGAAATTGATGCAGAGGAGGTATCTTAACTGGCGGAAAAGACATTACTTAAGAAGTAGTTATAATAGTTAACCAGAACTAAGGAATTGCGTACCTTCGTTGAGCCTGTAGTCTGTTGCTCTGCTCTCAAGACGCTCTCCAGAATTGAGCGTTCCGAGAATGCTTGGCCTAAATCCTCAGCTAATTGATAGCTCTGGGGAAGAAATAACCAACAACCAAACTATTAGACCTCTATTCCTGAACACTAGCGCTCTTGATAATTCTTAGCCCCAATGCACTCAGAAAAGTAATTTCTAAGGCACGTTTGAAGCTCAACAAAAATCGGCTAAAACTTCAAACACTAGGGAAAGACAAAAGATGCTTTTCCGCAGCAGAAAAGATGTGATGAATTCCCGAATCGAACCGTGACATGAGGGAATTCATCCTCTTATCAACGGTCCATATCAGCTTCCCTGAGACTTCCACCATTATTGACTGCCCATATTGCCTCTTTTTATCATAATGCAAAGAATGAAAAGAATCGTACCGAAATGACTGCATCAGTCATGGAAACTCCCTGTGATACAAGAGATGAGACTTGCGAGGATAGAAGCTCTAACAATCCCCGCTCCCTCAGCTGGAAAAGTGCCAACTGGTACAACAGCAGACAAGGAATAAGTGTCAATCTCGATTGATCAGCAAAGTATAACGACCTTATCGAAACCTTCTAAATTCGTCTTTTTACCATGGAAAACTACTAAACACTTATAGAAAAGAACGTTAAAGTAAGAGGGGCTAGATTGAGCTGAGGGTTTGAAGGACTGCTATAATCAAGGCAAAAAAAAACCAATCACACTATTATGAGTACCCACGTACCTGAAATTTGGAGTCACGAAGAACACTTCTGGTAAAGTCTTCAGATATAACCGGTGCTGGACCATTTATGTGTTCCAACCCCATTCCCTTCATGGGCTTCCCTCTCTTTTTAGCCGACATATAATCAGCCAACAGCGCCTTGCTGACCTGAGAAATGAAAGACACCAGTTTAACACTTTTTCTATCTCAATTTTATTAACAAAAGTCATGATACATAATAGTGTAATTCTTAGTCACATACTTGGTCATTAATTTAGGTTTAAAAGAACCAGACCTGCTGCATTAGCACATTGTTGTCACCTTCGAACGTCAATTGAACATCATACTCAGCTTTAAGCTGCCCCACCCGGTTATCAGTCTTCAAACCCTGGCCTCCGCATGCCTCTCGGCACTCCTGCAATTATTTCATACAATTCTCAACTCATTAATGAACACACACATAAAATTTAATCAAATCAAATTAAATTAAAAACTAAAAGAAAGAAGAAAGAACTGGCTCAGAGATATAGTACCTGAAGAGTGCGAAGATTGTGCCACGAGAAAACTGCTTTGAGACCGCTTGACAAGACATGAATAACCTTCGAGTCTGCAGGTGTCCGTCTCACGTACAGGTTCTTCAAATCCACAGCAGCAAAGCTCATTGCATATCTGCCAGTTTATACAGATCATACATATCAACCTCTATAACGTTTTTTAAAAACCTACAAATCAAGTACTTTGCAGTGGATAGAATAGGAAAATATGGTGATTAGATGCTAACGTTTTGGCCAGAAGAGGAAGCAATCGATGTCGGTGGCTAGGGTAGTCCAAGAGAAGGACCTCCGGCTGTTCTGGAGCCAACGAAAAAGCACGCCTTGTCAAAGCATACCGGATAGCTGTTGCTAAGCCCACCTTAGCTTGGTAAATAGCGCTCACGGCAATCGTAACCCGCCCTGATGTCAAAGGAGCCATAAAAGCACCGAACCTCTGCAAGAATTCAATTATTGAAATACCACGTAAGAATTTTTCAACTATGACTTAATTTAAAATTAGATGAATTCTTTGAGGTGAGAAACAAGGGCTCAAATATGCAGTCAACATGAACCTGGTCAGGGTCTTTAATTGCGCTTTCATATTTTCCATCCGGGGTTACATCTGCTACTGCATTGAGCAGATTCTCACGAGGTACTCTCACTTTGTCAAACCTGCCAACAGTTTGTGTTGTTTAGAGTGAGATGGCATAATACTTCATAGAAATAGAACGATTGTCCGAGCAAAAAACAATGCACTGTTCTCTCTCCAATTTAACCAGTACAAACTATGAACCGTTAATACTCACCAAATGCGACCATTGTCTACGCCATTCAAACCAATTTTGTGACCACAATCGGCGATGCGTAGCCCAGGCATAACATGGCCATATTGATCCCGTAATTGACAAACAAAAGCGTGAACGCCTTCGTTCTTCCCATTGATCAAAAGCTGCGAGAAGACGATCGTATGGGTAGCATGCTGCCAATGACAGAGTAAAGTGAGCACATGGATCATGTAAACGGTGCAAAAAATGATCAATATATAAAAAACTTCAAAAGCGCACAGAATTAACACAATTCAACAATTAAAAACATGGTACAGTTACCTGTGCAGCTCCTCCAATCCAGTACTTCTGAGCAGATTCACAAGGAGTGTCGATGATAAACTCCTCTGTAGAAGGATCATAGGTAGTCACAGTTTCAATGCCTCGCACCTGGTCAGAGGGTCACAATGTTCAGATACTAATTTTCACAACACTACGAATAAATTTATAATCCAGAAATAGATCGGGAAATTATCAATCCCAAAAAACGTTAAACACTAGACAGACAAATAGCTTTGCAGATTCTTACTAATCAGGTTTTGAGAAGACAGAGAAACCGTAAAAAATCTAGTACTTACATTACTGCCATGGCCGAGCTCGCTCATTGCAAAGCATCCTCGAACCTGGTAATCCTCGGTAAGTTGCAGCCACTTGTCATGATGACGCTTGGTTCCCAAGTACTGAATGGCGCCTCCCCACAAGTGGACGTGGACGCCAAGCTTGATGGCCAGCGAGTGATCAAAGGTACCAAGAGTTTCAAACAGCGCAGCTCGTTTTAAGGCATAATCAACGGAAGAATCCGTCAGCCAGCCCTTGAACACCCCCTTGCTACGAAAGAAGAGAATGCGCTCCAGGGTTTTGTCTCTATGCTCTTCCATCGTCGTATTAAAGTTGGGCGAGGCAAACGTTAGATTACCAACTCGTTTGTTAACGAACAAGTCGCTGCTTATCATCAGGTTCGCAAAGGAATCGCGGAGGGCTACGTGGTGCCCATCCAAAAGCTCCCGCACCACTGATTTGTCGAAACTGGACTTATCTGCTCCAAATTTCCAAGCAATTCGCAATCCTCAGGCTGGTTGCTTAAAATTGACAAAATATCTATGAAATGATCCACTGTTTAATGATTGTTTCAATAGAAAAGCATTCCAAAAGAATTAATAGCTTAATATTGACAAACATTGACAGTCGAACTGACACACACGAACAGTTTTTTCAAGATAAACACAGTTTCTTGTCACGAAAAAATAGATGAAATAAATTTTTTATATCTTTAATTTTTAAATATAATTTTTCCTTAACAGCAAGAGAAGCAAAACTTGTGTAGAAAAAATAATGAAGCTCGAAAGAGAAACACAAACGCGCATCGAAATAGAGACGAGGATCAAGACAGGGCAGAATTGAGACCGCAATGAAGTTCGGGGGGTTGATACGCCAGGCATGGAGATGGTTGTAAGAACGAAACGGGGCTTAATTCCTGCGCCAGATGCCTGGCTAGGACGCCTGTGCGCCGAGCCGCGGCTCTGCCATCAATGCTACTGCTCTCAGACATCTCCGATTAATTCCCAAACTCTCCTCTCTCTAGCTCTCTCTTAAACCCTCTCGAACTCGCCTCCCTTGTCTCTGGATTGACACCTCTCCTCGAGTCTCAAACCTCGCACCACAACGCAACAAGTCACTGTTCCGTGACGGATGCTCCGAAACTATCCCGCCCAATCACACTACCTGCGTGGCGTGCCAGCCTCTTGGCAGTTCTTTATAAACTTGGACGACAGGCACGCAGAAACTCAGAAGTGAAAGATCGCTAAAAGTCGCTTACAGTACAAATTTAGACATCGGTCGGGGACCTGATCTAGAATACGGTGCGAACTCATCCACTGCTCCGAGGAAAACTGCGCGGTGCCGCTACCAGACAGATCGGCGATGGCGTGTGGTTGCATCAGACCATTAAGTGCCTCGGGACATGGGTTTCCCAGGACCATACCCTGTGACAGATACCTGGGTCGCATCAGGATATAGCCCCGCGAGGTTCCTGGAGACGGGGAGAGTTTACTGCAGCCTTCACGTTGTGTTCAGATTATGAGGTCATCGTTCTATTATGAGGTAATTATGAGATCATCGCGCTATTCATTCATCCATGCGTATGTAAATTGTTTTATTATCATCCAACTGCCCTGTGGTTACGTCATAGTAAAACTAAAATCAAGTAGTTATAAAATGTAAATACTGACAAAACATCCTAAGTATTAATTTAATAATTAAATCTATATGTTGATCATAATTCTTAAGAATAAGATTATAATAATAATAATAATGATAATCATTAATGTCATTATACTCAAGGGTTTTTATATTGAGGAGAGAAGGAAAGAGGTCACTTTGATTGGTTGAAATTGAGAGGGCTTACTTAGTTGACAGTATATTTTTTAAAAACCTATCAGATTATAAGAGGAAAAGATGAGGTGGAATATTTTTTTTTCTTACATCATTAAAAATTGTTATTCTCTAGAATTTATACTAGGTCCATCTCAAAAATTTAAAAGTGGTGTCATTATTTTTTTAAATAATATTATATATTTATATAGATATTTTTTTTATATTTTTTAGAATTAAGATATGAATTAAAAAATTTTAAACTATAATTAAAAAAATTATTTGGTCCATTTTATAGATTCTTCTCACTTTATATTATCTTTGTAAACAAAGATTTTTTAAGGATAGTTTTTCTTTATAAGGCTTATGATCTTTAAAAACTTTTATAACATGGCCTTTTGTAGTGGACTTCTAAATACAAAGACCCCCTTAAAATAAGGATTTAAAAATAGTACTAATTTATTTGATGAGTCTATTATTTTTGATGTTATCATCATTTTATTGTTTATCATCTATAATAACTACATCTTTTTATTTGTCTAACATGTTAAGGGTGTTTTCTAAGAATATTTAGACATTTTCACCAACAAGTTGCTTCAAGAGCTTCTACCTCAAAAAAAAATATATATATATATATATATATATATATATATAAACTTGATTAAAATATGTTAAAAAAATATTTAAAAAACTTTATAACAATTGAATTAAAAAAAGTATACATCTTTAAAATCTAGTTGAATGACTTGTTGAAAATATATATAAAAAGCCAAAAAAATCACTATATAAAAAATTGGTTATTTTTATTAACATTAAAGACCAAAAAAATTGTAATATAAAGATGGGTCAATCTGAACAACCCAAGTAGTTACAATAGCCAGAGATAAGTCATAATAGGCTATTAAAAGGCTCATGTGTATCATCCTTACCATTGCCATAAGGAGTAGATTCTCCTATCTCTAATGTTATGTGCACTTTACATGACCAGCTATAGAACCCTCACTTCTATGACAATATTGTTAGGATCACATGTGCAATGCATCACCAAGCTTGCTTTTGGTTGGATTGTATATGCCAACTATTACCAAGCTCTCTATTGTATGTTGGCTTCTACAAACATGTCTAAAATAATAATAAAATTTTCTTTAAGTTGGAAAATATTTGGATATGTTAATAATTATTTTTAACTATATATATATATATATATTTATGATTTGAAAATCTAATAGGATTTGTTAAGAATCATTTTTTATTTTTTAAATATTAAATTTGATATTAAAAATTTGAAGATAATAGTATGAAGTTTAGATTCAAATAAAATATAATAGTAACAAAAAATAATAGTCAAAATACTTGCTATTAAATAAAAATTCTTTAAAAGTTAGTATGAGTTTGATTTTGTTTCATGTTGTATAAGTGATATAATGCATTTGGAATAGTAATATAATACATAAATATAAAATTACTATTTGATTATAAAATTAAAATTAATAGTAATAGTAAAATATAAAATAAAACTATATTTAATTAAAAATATTATTTATAAATATATAAATTTTAAAAAATAAAAGTGTATAAATAAATTAACATTATATATTTTAATAAAATATATTAAAGAAGTATAATGGATGCGATAATTTTTATTAAAAAAACATACTTTTTTATTTTAATTATACTTTTTATATTAAAGATAACATTACTTAGAAATTTAAAGAATAAGAATAAAAAATAAATTAAAAAAATTTATGTTCACTAAACACATCTTACATATTAAAGGTAGTGGTGTATATCCATGAGTTTTTTTATCCATTCAAATGACCATTCATCTATTTGTTACACCTTAATAACTAACTTTACATGTTACTTCTAAAGCATAACAAGGAACTCCAATTCTTTTATATATATATATACATATACATATATATTCCTCCAAGAAATGAATACATTTTTAATCTTTATTCTTAGTTCTTTTTAATTGTAAATATGATTTAGAAATTATACACCTAATATTATATTTTAATTTTTACACATTTAGTTTTTAAATTAATTGATCTTTTTGATTGCAATATAATATCATGTTTTGGATATCAAATGATATATTGGGCTTATATTATTTTAGGCATGCTTCTCAAAAAATGTCACACACAAATGTAATTGAATGTTTATAAACAGCTCATTATTACATTTATAGTTAATATGGTCACTTCAATTATATTTCAATTATTATAAATTATCAATTTTCTCAGATATTTAAGAGAAAATTTGAATGTTTTTAAAATTATATATCTGTTCTGATTGTATTAAATTTATTTATTTCATGGTTTATATTAAAAATATATTTATTTATTTAATTATTATTTCACATTTAGACATTCATAAAATTTTCATATTCTACATCCTCTACATTAGATATCATAATTAAATAAACCATACAGGTTGACAATTGTCTCAATCTTACATTCACAATTCAACTGATTATGTGGTTTATTTCTTAGCATCATACTTCATAATTTAACCCAAAATCCTTACACTATAATAAAACGATCCCATACATATATTGCAGATGGATGTTTTTTTAAAACAGATTTAAAAAAAAAAAAAAAAAATTGAATTCAATATCATTTTAATCAAAAACAAAAATTAAACTTTCATTTTTAAAAAACTTAACATAAAATTCGACAATCAGACTGAACAACAACAACAACCATAATCATTGTTGTTTTACAACCAAGCTCAAAAGAATACTTATCGAAAATGATACAAGTCCACAATTAACATTTATTATTAATTTTTCCTTGTATTGTAATACGTAATTATTTTCTATCTCTTACAAACATAATGAAAAAAAATCCTGACATTAAATAAACGGAGTTAAGAAATACACACTAACTATAATGCCCGGCCATTTTAGTTCCTGCATTGAAAATCAAAATTTTCAATTCTACAATATAGAACGAATCCCCAAATTATTCTGGCAATTAGAATGGAATAAAAGTTACTTTTAATTCAAAGTAACAATATGCGAACCTTTTATATTCGTTCAAGCTCTTTATCACGTGGAGGAGAACTCGAAGATCCCTGGATGGGAACGGCAAGGGAACATCGTCTTGTTCATCCACCAAGAAGGTGGATCAACAGATTTGGCCCGAAGCTCTGAAGTCCTCCTCGTTAGGGTTTGCCGTTTGCCACTCTCTGTGTAGCAGTCTTTCCACTGTCCTCGTGCTGCTTCTCGCCGGTCTTCTCAGGGGCGGACACCTTCGTTGGCAGCGCAGCGAAAGAGACGAGCTGAAAGAAGCATTCGACATGGGAGGGGGTGCTGGACGTGGGAAGTTCAAGGGGAAGCCCACGGGGCGGCGCCACTTTTCCACGCCGGAGGAGATGGGTACGTTTTCTGAGAAGGATTTCTGTACCTTTGAGCTCTCGGTTGTTTGATTGTTGCGTTGCATTCCGTTCTCCATGCGAGGATTGCACTGATGTGGATCATTGGTCCTCATGTTGGATTTACAGCCGCCGGCACCTCGACCAAACCTCGAAGTTTCAAGCGGGTAAGTGACGCGGCTGCTGCTTGATGGGATCGTGGGATATGCCCGGCTCTCAGGAAGCGGGTTGCTGACTAGATTCTTCGAGAAACTTATGACGGGCGTGCATTTCTTTTGTTGTTACGTTTTAAGTGGTAGTGAAATCATGGATTGGGGTTTGAGCAGAATCCTGAGGAAGAGGAGTCAGAAGAAGAGGTATCTGAAGAGGAGGAGTCCGAGGAGGAGGAAGAGTCCATGGTTAGTGATTTAACTTCTTCGAGTCTTGAGTTCATACCATGATTTTTTAGCATAAGTAATTAAACTAACTGTACGTAGAAATTGCATTTATAACCATGATGCGGCAACCCGAAACTGTAAGCGTTTATTTTTACTGCCTGGGCAAGTCGGATACTAGCGACTATATCAAATCATTTAAATTATTTTTTCTTCAGGAAACTAAGAATGCTTTTGTATATCACGCAGAAGAAGAAGGGTAGTGCAGGAGTGATTGAAATCCATAATCCGAACCTGGTTAAACCGAAGAACGTGAAAGCTAAGGATGTTGATGTACGCATACTCTTTCATTTCCTGCTATGGGATCAATACGTATCAGATGATGGCTTTTGATGGTGACAATTTCGGTTTTTGTTTCAAGGATTGCTAGTTGTCATAGGTTATGAAATGATTGATTCATATTTCCTCAGAAAGTTTTTTACGGTTGCCGGGATTGTGCAGATGGACAGGCCAGCAGAGCTTTCAAGGCGCGAGAGGTAAGTCTTTACGACTCCTGCTCCTCTACGTTTTAATGTCCGTCGCTTACCTCCGTTGAATCATCGCTTATTATCTTCTATTCACTCTTTAGTAGGATTTACCGTGATTATTATTACTATCATCATCATCATCATCTAATTTTAAAATCAGTTTTAGTTTTGGTTTGCTTTCTGTTTCTGGTTTTCGTGACTTATGCTTGCAACTTCAGGTCGTTTGTGCCGCCTATTTTAAAAAGACGACGCTTTGTATTTTGTATACGTGTAGCATGAATCGGGAAATGAGAGGCAGTTTTGTCAGTAAAGTACTAATGCTTAGATTGTTGAGTTTGTTGATTGTATTGCAGAGAGGAGCTCGAGAAGCAAAAGGCTCATGAACGTTACTTGAAATTGCAAGAGCAAGGCAAGACAGAGCAGTCAAAGAAAGATTTAGGTGAGTGCTTTTTTACAGGGCATGACACACTGATCAACAGGAACTTCCGGTTTGTCAAACCACTCAATCATTGAATTTTTGAATCTGAATAAGTTTGTTAATGGGATGGTGCAGAGCGTTTACAACTGATAAGGCAGCAGCGCTTGGAAGCTGCTAAAAAGCGAGAGGAGGAGAAGGCTGGTTCGTGTTTTGACCTCTATGTTTTTGTTTACTGTTCAATGCACAGCCACACGTTAATGGTCTCTAGAGAGGTCCCCTGTTGTTAATCTATAACTCAGATGCATAGCAGAGTAAGTGCGGTCCTTTTGAATCTTTTAAAATTTATTTATTTATTTATTTTTGTAACTATCGCTGTATGTGCATCAGCAAGAGGCGTATTCTGATTGTCGGTTTGCTAACTGCTTCATACGTTGTGTTTTATGAACAGCCAAGGAAGCCAAAAAGGCTGAAGCTCGCAAATAGGGAGTAACGAAATTGCCTCCACGAATGTACTCAATAGTTCTTAATTCTTTAATTTTCAGGAAAAAATTCTCAGAAATTGCCCATGTTTTGTTTTGATTAATGTGTTCAAGCTCCTTCAGACTCATGAGGTGGTCTTCACCATGAACTCATTAATCCTCAGTGCCTTTGAAGCGCAGAGCTGTCTTCTCTTCCAAGATTATTCTTTCTGCTTGTACAATTTTTGTAATACTCTTTGTAATACGGACTTCTTCGAGTGATTCATGCGTTTAGCATGGGTTGTGCTTTTGTTCATGTTTTACTTATGATAGGAATAGTTTTCTGCAATTTGCGCCACTATGTTGTATGCACGCATAAGTTTCACACCTACGTTATTGCAGATTCATGTCTCTCTTATTATATTACACTTATTTAAGATGATAGAAGTTATACCAAAACTTTACAAAGGTGCACAAATTCTAGGTTTCTGGGTTTTCGGTTGAATGATAATCACCACTTACATCATGGTTTTTCTCTGCTCGTAATTTTTATAACCCATAGTATTACTAAAACTGGTGGAGGTGGACATAATTTCCTCCCCAGTTTTCTATTCAATTTGAGCTTACATTGTGCTCAGACCTCGAGGTTTCCGAAAAAGCGTTCTAGTCAGTTGTAAACCTGTAGGAACCACTTATTGTTTAGTTACTGGACTTTCCGTAACGGATATTCGCACGTCTGAGCCAAGACGAGTGTCGGTGTCAGCAAACCCCCGACGTCCCAATCTCCGCAATCATCGTTCTCCCGCAAAAGTAAACCGTTAATGAACTAAAGCTTCCTTTTCTGTGTTCCTAGGCGTAAAGTAACCGGGTTTCAAAATACTGGGCAGACTCGGCTTCTGTAACTGATTGGGCTTCTAGAACTGGTTCGACTTTGGCGTTGACGACATTCCACGCCTGGCCCTGATCTTGAGAGCTCCACAGCCGTCGAAAGTACTCACCAGGATCCACAGTAACTGCCAGGTGAAGATGAGCAACTGCAGTGCCAGTGGCCCACAAGACCGAAGATGAACCCTTGATCGACTTGAGGGAGCAGAAACCAGCCCATTGCAATGCCTCAACAGTGTCAGATTGCATTACTCTTCTCTCTCTTTCGAAGAGAGGATTTGATTACCGCTATTCTGAACGGAACTGGCTGAATGCGAGCACAATGGATTGTATACAGGACGTCATCCAAGCCTAGAAACGATTAAATACCGAGAAGCATACTGCAACAAGAAATCCTTCCAAGTGTACATCCTTCCAAGGTGACAGCAACCCGTATTCAGTTAATATTTGTGTTGAGTTAGAAACCTAAAATGAAAACAAGTAATTCAATTCTAAAGTTTTAATTTTAATTTTAACTTGGATTTTAACCCGTATTTTAATTTTTCAATTCATCTTGATGTATTGAAGCTAATATTATCATTTTTATTGCGCGTAGTTTTAATTGCCATGAATAAGTATCCTTGTCCTAGTATTTAATAAATTTCCTGAGTTCATATTGATCTACATTTTGTTCTATTTAATTGAGGTTGGCATATATTTTGTTGTTGAATTGTACAGAATTTTATTTAAGTTTTTAAATTTTGTATGTGTGCATACAACCTTTCAAACGTTCTGTATAGGTGATGTAGTTTGGATTAGATGGATGAAGTTTTTATTTTTATTTTTATTTTATTTTTGTTCTTTCTTTCTTGCAATGACTAACTTTTGTACTAATATGTGGAAGTATAAGTAAATTGTGTGCATCATTTATATCTTCTAAAACTTACAATATTCAATTATAACAGTTGAAATTATGCATGAGTTAGAACTCTCCAACAACAATTTGAAACAAGTTAAAAATACAAAATAAATTTATTTAAAAATAAAAAGTTGTATTTATAATAACCAACCTACAAGTTTTGACCTCTTCTTCTTTGAAGAGAGTCAATATTTTCACAAGTACAACTAGTTTTAGATGAGTTCTTATTGGCCTATCTAAAAATATTTTATTCTTGTCCATATAATTTTATGAAGAAGTGTAGAATGCACTTTGGCAATCTTATTTGTTTTGAATGATTAAAAATGCATTGAAGTTAAATGAAATTTAATTTTTATTCTTGTTTGTAAGTATACTTCTATTGAGTAGAAGTATACTTTTACTTCTACTAAATATAGTTAAATTAATTCTACTTCTAATTCCAAGAACACCTAATTTGAATAAAAATCTAATTTATATGAACATCTAAAGCAAACTTCTTGAGTTGTTGGTTTTTGTTACATAAATTGATTAAATATATCTGTTATATATAATTGTATTTTCTTAGATTAAAATTCTATAAAAGCTAGCATATAATATAAGAGGTGGAATGGTTAATTATACTCTATATTATTGGATTGGTTAGAAAAAAAACAAGATATTTATGCTTAATTTGAAAATATGAGAAAAGAATATAATAATAGATTCATTATAATTTTGAGAAAACAAAATATAAGTACTATTTTGTATTTAAAACTTTGTGCAAAAAATAAAAAATAAAATAGTATATATTTATTTTTAATAAAATTAACCATATATTATGTTATTTTTATTGATGCTTCAAAATATTTTTGAATTAATATTAGCACAATGAAAGTATAAATCCATATCTCAAATTTCAAACATGATAAGATATTTTGAATAAACATATTAAAATATATTTATTTATTTTAGAATAATTAAAGTAAAATAAATTTTGATAACTAAAAGACGGAGATTCAATTGAATTTCCATATTCCTATTAGCATTGCTAATAATTAGTAATGTCAAATAGGCCTTTTGTTCATCCTTTTTTTATGCAAAATTTTGAGGATGTAGTTGAAGATATTATATTTCATAATTTAGAATCTAATTTCTATTTTCCACTTGTCTCTCCTTCTTTTATTCTATATACTACTAATGCATGTGTAAATGAAGAAGAAGGTCTAATAAGATTCAAAGATTGTGATATGCCTTCTTTAATTCTTTTTAAAATTCTAATCCTTCAAGTAGCAAACTTTATGGTGCTCAATGACATCCATTTGTTAGTAAAATAAAACCAAAGAAATTTATAGTAATGTTAGTTTCTATAGGAAAAATTATTAGAAAAGTAACCCCTTCTTTGCATTACCAATAACTTCTTCAGGATCTAATATATTTTTTGGTTTATCTTTAAGATTGGCATTACTTTTTATAATATTAAATTCATAATTTATTATAATAATCATGTAATAAAACTTTGTATAGAATATAACATACTTTCACTTAGTTTACAATATCCATATTATTATTCTTATTTTGTAGTTGGATTTGTAAATTGCATAGGCTTTAAAAACGTCCTTTTAATATACTAATGTAATATATATCCTTTGCTCTTACAAATGAATACTCCATGTTAAAAGCAACATTTTCCACTTAAGCTAATTAGAGATGCTTAAATAATCCAATTATAATTGGTAATAATAAAAAATTACTATAAAATAGAAAATACCAATTGTTACTGAAGCATTTAGCTAGATTTTTCTATAACTTAGTATTTACAAATATTTTGCTATTATGAGCTAATTTTAAAAAACTAACATGTATGTATAATAATTTTTTATATTAATCTTATAAAATAATAGAAATTATAGTATAAAATTATTTTTTGTAATAGTCATCTTTAGTGTGGTGTATATATCTATATGCTAATATAATTCAAATTCCATTAATAATTCTAATAATCCATCATATGCAAGATTACATTATTGTATTAGAACTAGCTACTCTATTAGTTATTTTTTAAAGATAAATACAATCATAATTTAATTTGTAAATTATATCATTATTTCTAATATCAAATAATATTGTAATATATTGTTTAGTTGTTTTATTTCCTAAACGTCCAAATTTAAAAAAAGACAATTATCAATTAAAATTTTATTAGGCTTTGTTCAATATTTTTATATTTATTTTTAAAAAAATTAGATGATTTTTTATGTTTTTTTAGAAGTTTAGGAAAAGACTTAGAAGACATTTGTAATGATTTCCAATTGTTTTTTAAACCACAAATCTAATGTTGATAATAAAAACACAAGTTTTGGCAAATGTACTCTTAGTATAATATATCTTATATATATTAAAAATAGATAGATAAAGTTTATTATTTTAAATTTTGTATTATTATCTTTAATTTTTGTTTGTATAGAAAATCTTCCATCATTGGACATAAAAAAAACTTTCAATATTATTTTAAGTTTTATCACTAATATCTAAAGAATATTCTATAATATTAATATTTTCTTATGAAATATAAAAATCATCAAAATCAAACATCTTTTGTATCAAATAAGATAACAAAATACTTTACAAATGCTTGTTCTTCACATGGAATGTGTTTATTTTGTATTTAAGTAGATGATTATATATGAATAAAATTTAAATAAATAAATATTTTTTATTTTTATATTATAAAAAAAATATTATATATATATATATTTATAACAAACTATAAACTAATATTAGCCAATCAAATATAAAATGATAAGCTATTTTTATGAAATTTATAAATTATTTTGAATAGAAAAGACAAATAGTATAGTATTGACAATTTTGTTTTGTATTTATTGTGATTTTTACAACATATCAAAAATACTACAAATAAATGATAACTAAAATAGAAATTTTGAATCAATAGTAGTACCTTGTACCACAAATAAGAATACAACTTTAAAATATCTATGTATGATATGAAATTTTTTTGATGTGACAAACCAAATATTATTAAATAGAAAAATAAGTTATTATAGATGGCTCAAGTACTCTAGAGCCATAACTAAAAATAAAAAATAAATAAAATAAGTAGGAATTTAAAACAAGACTACCTATATTATAATGTAATATCTTACATTGATTATATTTAAGACACAATTTGAACTTAAACACAAAACACACATAGATTGCACAAGGTAGAGAACAAATCCATTCACAAGTTTAGCAAAATAAAAATAAAAATAAAAAATAATATAATCATTTATTCTATTAAAAATTAATGGTTTTTTTTTTTTTTTTTTTTTTTTTTTTTATAATTATTTTAACCATAGATGTCTTTTAAGAGTACTTGTAATTAGGAGCAACACAAAATCACATACATTAATGTTTCATTGTGACAAACTACAAATAAAAATATTACTATATTAGCCCCTTCTAGTATAAAATATTGTGAGTTCCATTAATAGTTCAAATATTTTTTTTGCATAGGAATATTTTGGCAATTTTAAATCCACATTACAAACAACCAAATTCAATTTGGTAGATCCTTCATAATAAATCCTAGGACTACACAATTACTAAAATGTCCAATTCTTTTAAAATATATTGTTTTGTAGGAAAAACTCTGTATTAGTTTATTCCTCCCTTGACTTCTAAAATTCATATATTTAAAAATTGAATCTAAAAAAACTACATGTATTAATCTATTGTAAGTATCTATAATTTCTAAAATTAGAAAAAATAATTCCATATTATAGTTTATAATTTTTATCATAATTTTTTGAATTATTTTATTAGAAGAGTGTCTTGCAAAATTTATACTCTCCAAAACTTTGCCCATCTACATTGTGTCAAGGCTATACTTCTAAAAATATTTTCACCATATTTATTTTATAATATTAATATTTAAAAAAATTGGTACAATAAAGAAGCAACTATATTGTTGCTTTATAATTACAACCTTTTCCAATCTAAGGTCTTTCACATCATATATTTTAAACTCTTTTTGCAACAATCTATTTTCAAAAATCATCTATAAAGAACAAGCACCAAAATTCAAGTACTATGGTTGAGGATTTGCAACAACCCTTAGTAGTAAATTCTTGACAATGCTTCTTATGAATAATTTTTTAAAACAAAGAGTTCTTTTAAACTTTATTTCATTGTAAATTGCAACAATAGTCTATTTGATTACACCTTGCACCACATTCAAAACACCCTATCACCTCTTGCAATGACAAAAAAACTCATGATTATTTTACCACATTGTACTATTTATGCATTTCATTTTAACATTCTACATTTCACAATTCAACCACAAATTCTTCTATTACAAAGATTCATAGTATTAACAACTGCATTACCAAACTTCACCAAGTCAAACAATTAAGACAATCCTTATCCTAGTATGCCAAATGTAGTTTTCACAATATACAACATGCTTCTTACTTGCACACCTCAGACTACGTGATTGACCTTATACTCTGTCTTCCTTCAGTGCAACCTACTAGCATTGTCAACACTTGCTTCAATGGCAATATTTACCAGTACTTTATTTTTACTAAAACTACAAGGGAAAGGTGGAGCTCATACAATTTCAATCTATCCCTCCTGCTAAATTAAATTCTTCTAAAATCAAATAAATCTTCTTGTTACTCCCTCCCAAAGACACATCCTTTAATAAATTCTACCATGGTGTTCTTTTTGTAGATATTCTATTCTCAGTAAATTTTTCTCCAATGTAACTTCTCACCCTAACACTTTCTAATGTCTATTCAAAATCTAAATAATTTCTAATTGTGTGAAAATTGGTACACATTCACAACCAAGCCAAAAATAGTAATTATAAATAAATGTAGGATAATAAGTGTTATTAGGGCTAGTTCTTTTGAAGAACAAAGAGTTTTGTATTAGTGCTTTGAGTGATTTTTAAGAAAAATCTATTGTTATTTTTTTATAGAATTTATTTTAAACAAACTTCTTTTTGTATTAAAAAAATCAATTAAAAAAATCTTGCACATTTTTTGAAGTTGTGTAAATCTGTTTGTAATCTTTTTTTTACTTTCACATTCTTTTTACTTGAATTTTATGTGTTGGATTGCATTTTAACCAAAGTGTCTATATACATCCATAATTTTCTGTAAAAAAATCTAATCTTCCACTTTTTATTGAAAAATTTAGGTTCTTAGGTTCTACAAGCTTTAAATGCTGTACAAAAAAAAAGTCTACCAAATTGAATTCTATTATGTTGTTGCAAATTGCAACTATATATATATATATATATATATATATTCGTATTGTGGATATTATCATTTACAAAATTAAATAAAAGGCTTTTCTTAAATCCATTATAATTAACTGCCATGAAGTTTAATTCTCAAATTCATTGAAATCATGTATGTTAAAATTTATCAAACATAGGAAAACAATTTTTGCTCTGTAAGTGATAATTAAACATACATATATTTTTATCACAGGAACATGGATCATTCATGACAATTTATGTGGTCAAATTTACTGTAAGTTTAATGTTTATATTATCTCAGTTCAAATATTATTTTATTAGTTCAAAATACTATTTTGTACTCTGTACGTTAAGAATAGTCCAAAAATATTTTGTACAAAGAGTATCACATCAAGAACTGATATTTTGGTATTTCAGTGATCATCATGCTTCATTCTGCACATACTTCACACATTTAGGTTAATACAGTATGTCACATCACAATAAATCATGATATTATACTGCAGTTTTCGTTCACTAGCCAATTTTTTCAATTTTTGATTTTGATACGATGAAACTTAGTTTTATCTCCATCAAAATTTAATTCAGATGATGCAATTTGACATAGCTTATATGTACGAGTAACAATTTGGTAGTGATTGTTCGTAGATTGTGTAGTCAACCAATGTTGTTGAAGTACTGTTACCAAACCAGCTTCTGGAATATCAAGTTTTTGATGCATTTTCAATTGATTGCTCTGCAATTCTTGAAATTTCATCTGTAATTGATGATATAAGCATCGCCATAATTTTTTTCATTATTGACCACGACAAGTTACTTCCAGATAAATGTTTGATTTTCTATATTTCCTAGAGGTAAGATTTAACAATGAACAACTGTACAATGATTTGGATTAGGCTCACAGAACTACGTTCTTATACATCAGGTGGTAACCTGTGAAAAAGCACAGAATACATAGTAGACAGAACCAACGGAAAAGAAATGGCCAACAGCTACTTCAATAGCATGGCTGCAATAAATTCCCAGATGCAAACTTGTGATAAACTATGAGCAAAGAAATAAATAATTTAATAATTTAAAAATCCTCGGCTGAGCTGTTGCGAATCTAGAACAGATAATCTCAGCTGTCTACTCTAGCATTCCCGATAATTGAAAAATAAAACTAAATAAATCAATAATTTGTGTACATTCCTCAGACAAAAATTGTGAGGTAACTGCGTACTATCGACTGGCTCCGGCAGGAAAACCTGGCATATACATACTTACGTTTGTTCACAGCAACTGCCACAAGTACAGTAGGACAAATCATGATAACTCGATACAATGCATGATAACTCCATTTCTTCCAGCTGGATCCCGGCCCCATCTGCCCATTCGAGGTTCCTGCAGTTGAAATTAAAGAATAATTAGCAACTCTTTTTCAAGTTCACATTAAGCGTATTATACCCGCACATCACGTTGGAAACGTCTGCAATGCCACGTAGAAACTTATGACTTGCTCAGAGTCCGTATCTTCCCCTGAATTACCTTTAATTGCTGTGAAAACTTCAGTAAGATGATCTAAAGCAGAGAAGTAGAAGAACACCTAATGTTGAGAAAGTAGACAGGACTCGAAGAAAGATTCCAGGCAAAGAAGCAGACATACCTGACCGGTACCCGCAAGCAGGAAACGGCCGCTATGTGCAAATGCCAAAGAATTGACGAATCCTTTCTGCAAGGCGCAATATAATGATACGCAGTTCGGACAGATGGCTCTAACGAGCAGAATAAGCATATGCGGAGCTAAGGAATGAAAACCAAAATACATATCCACAGGAAGCAGTTATAATATAAAATTGCAACAATGTGGAGTAAATTACCACTGGCAACTTGTGGAGAGGTTCAAGAATGCGGTTCGTATCTTTAAGAGCCCAGAGTTGAATGCTACCATCCCCTGCTCCAGACGCAGCTAAGTCACTAGCTCTACATACTGCTACTGCTCCTACCCAGGACTCTGCACCACGAGTCCCGGTGGAGACAGAGTGCTCCTCAACATGACCTGCTTCCATGACACGTTCGTTTCAGTCAAAACTGATAGACTGCAATAGGAAATTGAACACATGCTTTACGCCATGAATATTATTGCATACTACTCATTACCCGAAAGCCAGGACAACCTGCATTTATATCTATGTCATTTGAAAAATCACAATCAAAGTTCCCATAGCTAAAATTATGAGAGCAAAGATAATAAAACAAAACGAATTATGGGTTGCAAATTGTTAGACTCACCGTTTCCATTTCCATTTCCATTTCCATTCGCCAAATCTAATGAACTGGACTGATCTGTAGGCGTGTTCCCATTAACTGTATGTAAACTCAAGTGATATTTCTCTATACTCCCATGCGCGCCATGAGCTATGTACACTGGCTTTTTCTTCAATGTGCTCCATAAAGCCACACAACCATCATCTGAACCAGATAAAAACTCCCCATTTGTAATAAAACAACAGCTTTCAAGGTGAGCATTGTGACCCCTAAACACAAGTTGCGACTCCTCTGGAATCTGTCATACAAACCACACCGGTATCACTGAGAAGAGGTAAATAATCCAACAAATCAAACTTCCAATTTTAAGTAACGAGATGTTCATTTCTAAACCTGTAACAAGTGGATTCATATAAAAAATATTCGTCACAATATAAATAACGCAAGCGGAGATTTGAAAACCACATAAACAATGCCCATAAATTACCCACCACTTGAAAAGTAAAAAAGGCAAGATCTCAACGTTATTAACCACCACAATCTACTCGAGACTAAACTTATGTAGGCCTAGGACTGCACCTTCCAGAGTCTAAGAGTGCGGTCACGTCCTACGGAAAGAATGCGCTCCTGGCGAAGACAATCGATTGCAATCACATCGCTTTGGTGTCCATATAGAGTGTCAATGTACGAACGGTCTTCCACACTCCACAACTTGATAGTACGGTCCAAGGAACTTGACATAAGCTGCTGCGTGCCCTGCCTAAATGCCAATCCCGTAACAGCGCCTCTGTGGCCATTAAAAGCCTGTACATATAAGGCAAATTCTCCGCAGTGGTCAGCAGTAAGCTGCATAGTTACCCAAAACTCTATAGAAAACAAATTGATGCCCCTGGACATGGACTTGAGAATACTAGTTTACCTTAAAAATGAAACGATGCCATGCTTACCATAGCTGTAAAGATGAAACATCACATTCTAGTGATAATCATAACACATAACCAACATATGCCCTAAATTTTAACATGGGAATATTAATAACCAATTCCTCGGAAATGATCGTATGAACTGTCCTTTGCACGAACGCACCTCTGTTATCCAAACTTAGACTAATTGGCCTCTATTTATATTATTGAAAAAGGTAGTTGGACGCCCAAGAGACAAGATGTTACCTGAAGATGTTGGCGCGAACGAATGTCCCAAAGATGTATTGCTCGATCTAGACCTCCTGAAGCCAAGTATCGACCATCGGAACTCACGACCAACGAAAGTATATGTCTACTACCCTTCTTGTCAGATTTTTTTATTGTACTCCCTTTTACTAGACCACCGTTGGCAGTAGAAGGGGCTGCATTATCGCCAGGCAACTGATACTTATCACTTTGCCCAGTTTCGATATTCCATTGAACTATCATTCCGTCTTTAGAAGCAGAAAACCCTAATGTGTCATCATCCGTGATACAAATAGCCGTCACTGACTGCCGATGCCTGCGGCCCACTGCTTTACCTTCAGGGGTAGCAGTTGGTTGAACAACTCTGAAGCACAGGGAACACCCAAACAACATCAATAATAGAATGGGATAACAAAGGAAATGAGCATACAAATGAATCAATCAAGTATATCACACATTGAATATTGAAAATTCGAAAATTGAACCAATTCCGCTACAAGGCTGTTACAAATGTGTAAAAGCATTGGTCTATGTGTTAAAAAACGAACTGCTCTTATCATCCCCAAGTAATCAAAATGAGCTGATAAATTACCTTGAAGCTATCTTACGCTGCACGCGACCACTCTCTTCAAGCTGCTCCTGTTGCAATAAATCTGCGACCATGCTATCACGAGCTCCCATACGCTGGTCTGCCGTCTCGTCATCTTCATCCTACAAAAAGCAAATATGAGTCATATTGACTCGCTTCTTCATTGACCGAAATGTAGTACAACACTGCACTCTACTGTGAACTAAAGTTCAAATCACCAATATTGAGGGGGTCGCAGAAATCCCCAAACCCTGACACCCAATAGTAAGAATGAACATTATCCTGCCAATCCTCGGCAATCTCACTTGCAAGATTATCACGTATTTACATTCCCCATTCTGGCACTCTTTGCAAGAACTTGTTTCACACGGAACATGGCCCAGCATAATCTCTACACACATGTGGACGTAGGTAAGGCTGCCAAAATTCAAATACTCAGAGACAGGAGAGAATGCTAATCATGGAACCAAGTGCACACAACACAGCAGAACAAAATTTGAACACAAGCTGGAGGGACCACGTACCTCGGCGTCCGCTGCAGCTTGTCGAGTGCGATCAAGGTAAGCTTTAGCAATTCTCAACCTCTTCTCATCAGCTGTTTCTAAATCCACTTCCTCTTCTTCCTCCTCGGAAAACAAAGCCTCCCCCTCATTTCCGACACGCTCCTCCTCTTCCTCGCTCGATATTTCCTCGTCTCTTCTGTGTTTCCCAACCGAGCCTCCATCTCTCTCTCCGACCTCCTTTACCTTGCGCTTCTTGCCCTTGTCCTTCGGCGCATTAGGCTGTGTTCTTTTCCTCACCTTCGCCATTTCAATAAGGCAGAGACTAGACCTTCAACATCTGAAGGAAGCGCACAGTGTTTCGAGCACAATCAAACCATCGCGCGGGGAAGAGATTATGCTTGCAAGGCGCACAATCGAATCGAACGAGCGTGGTGAAAGCGCAGGTCGGCTATGGCAATTAGCAAACTCTCAGCCAACGAGTCTGTGCAGGGTTTAGGGCTTCGGAACGGAGACAGGCACAGACGGACGAAGATGAACGAAGGTAGTCGGGGGCGGACGGAAATTGTAGCTACGCAGATATAGATTCAGTGACGTTTATCTTTGTTCTAGTTTTGGAATTGAGATTAATTTTAAGTTAATATTTAACTAATAAAAAAAGTGTCAAGTTCCATCCAAAATTTATTATCACCCTCCCCGCCTTTTCATGACCCGACCCGTTCACCGGCACCGGTACCGCCAAGATGAAGGCTGAGACCGCTCCAAGTTTGCTGCAGCTGGCTTGCTGGCCGATCGTTGCAATTCCTCGGATGCAAGTTTTTTTACTACTTCGGTGCTATTCCTCACCAGCAGCTAATGCTCATTTTTCAAGCCTAGCAGCAGGTTCAACAAGTTTCAGTCACTATGAAGCTCGTGAGGTGCCGCTCCCTCCACTTCTCGCGTTTTTTTGGATTCCTTCTCTTGGTTTAGGGTAGTGTTTTAGGATTTCACACGTGAATAGTACACTGCGAGTACTTACATGAAGATGCTGGCTGCGGGTGAATGTCGATGTGGAAATTTGGTTCCAGCAGTCTTGTGGGGAGTTGTTGTGGGAGTGCCGATAGCTGGACCCTGATGAGTCTGTGGGGGTGAGTGGCTTCAGATTTTTGATGAAACTGAACAATGAGACGGTATCGATAGAGCTCAAGAATGGAACCATTGTGCACGGCACTATCACAGGTATGTGTTCAAAGTTAGTCTGGCATCTTTTTCTTACTCTAATTCTACATCACGGTGAGGTAGGTCTGAGACATATTCGATTGCGCCTTTGTTTAATGATTTCTCCCGGGATTGAGTGACTCTGTTCCTAGTTACAATGTATGCGCTGAGCAGAGCTTTTTGAATTTCTGGGGTATCCCTCTTCTCTATTTTGAGTTTTGAAGTTTGAAGGAGTTTACGGATAGCTAAATCTGGTATCCATGGGAGATTGTCAAGGATCTCACATGAAGGGATTCTTACGCAGTTAGTTTTTCTTTTAAGTATTACCTCAAGGTTTGGTCGTTGTCATTCTGTAGTTCTTACTCTAGTTTGATATGCAGAAGTTTTCTACTTAAAGAGCTACATAAAATGTGTACAGCTTGGCTGCTGTACGAAAAATGCGGAATTCTGTAGCAAACATAGCTTTCTGGCGATAACGATGGCGAATCGTTGATGTTTTTACTTCATTTTCGCAGGTGTAGATATCAGCATGAATACGCATTTGAAGTCTGTGAAGCTCACTTTGAAGGGAAAGGTTCCTGTGGCTCTCGACCATCTGAGTGTCCGTGGCAACAACATTCGCTATTATATCTTGCCTGACAGCTTGAATCTTGACACGCTTCTGGTTGACGATATACCGCGCGTGAAAGCCAAGAAACCTGTTGCAGGTTTCTTTGTTAAACCCTTTGAGTCAGAAGTCTTATCCAGTACTCTTATTTTCTTCCTTTGCTTTACTAGAATTGTTACATTGTATCCTAGCACGTTGTATATTTAAGCTAAGACTGAGTCTTGATATTGTATTAATTATGTGTTTAAGACTTTGTCTTATTATATTTACATTTGTTATGTGGGCATGCATCGTGTATACTGTCTTACAACGGTGAATATCGCATGCAGGCAAACCCGTTGGGAGGGGAAGAGGGCGCGGTCGTGGCAGAGGGCGTGGACGTGGGCGATAGTTTGTAGTTCATATCCCTCATCAGGGTTTCCAGTGTTGCTGAGAGACCCCCTGGTATTAGCATAGTGCTACTAATTGCACATGTGTATCACATTGATGTTGGCCGCTCCAACTTATCTCAATTCTGAGTATTCTTTGGCAGGATAAGGTGCTTGCAAGTGATGAGAAAGAGCCACTGTGTTCGAGGGTCAATAGTAGCGTCAAGGGTGGATCCAGGAAGTGCCTAGTGGTGGGACTCTATAGGAAAGAACCACGGATACTTATATTGCCGATGCTTCTGTCATCCTGTAACTTCTGTGATACACAAAGTGACTGCGATATCAGCTGGAAATTGGCACTCATGTTTATTTGTTCGGCGCAATTGTTCCTCTTTATGTTAATTTCTGGGTGGATCTAGTTTCGAAACAATTTGTATTTGCGTGAAGCCGAGAAGGTTATTGACGCTGTGAAATACAACAGCACTCTCAGATCTAAGTTATACAGTGAACACTTGTTGGTTGATCACTTGGAACCGAAAATTGCTTATATCTACATATCTGATTTAAAACGTTTGCACTCATGAGAAGTGGGTCAACCATCTCCTACACAAGAATTTCACAGATGCTAGCAAGATATCAGAGCAAGGTAGCTACATGTCAGATACACAATTTTAGAACTCTGTCTTGAAGCCGGTGTGGAGGTTCAATCTCCTCCCAGGAAGAAATTCATGACAATATATGAACTGTGTGTCCATCGATGTTCTTCTTGAACACAACGAAAGGATTTTATCTCATATTTTTACATGAATGACGTGATGGGTTTTCATTCTGGATACACAAGTTTTCGTTAATGGTGTAATGAGAGTATTTGTAATATAATTCTTTAAAAAATAGAAACTGAAAATTATGAAATGTTTATTTAGTATTAGTACAACAAATGAATTGGATGTTATTGGTTATTTTAGCATAAAAATAATCAATAATGTTGGTATTGGACATTACCATGTATTACATAGCTTTCTCTGGTCATGTCATCAATACCATGTAAATAAGATAGCTTCAACTAAAAGCTCTATTTTTATGTTGTTGTAATTGTTGTTATTGATGTCTCGTTAAATTTGAATCAAATTTGAAATATTCTTGTGTATCAGTGTCCATTTATTTTTTTTATTATTTTACATGTACATACATACACACACTTGTACATACATTTAACTTCTAAGATTTAGGTGATGAGGTTTGTAGTTGATTTACATACATTGCTAACTTAATTGTGTTCATAGAATTAAAGGTGGATTAAGATTTTTAACATTGTAAGTCGATATCAAGCACCACTTTATCACATGTAACAAGATATGCTACGTCATGTTATTTCTAATAAAAATTATTCTATTAATAACTAAAAGATCGTTAATACTTCAAAATTTTGAGTGTACAAGTTGTATACTGTGTTGTAAATAAAATATGAATGAATAGATAGACTTTTAACTTATAACTTTAAAGCGAATGATTACACAAAACTTATCGTAATAGTGCCGCATTGCTCGAGAAGGCCCTCTCGATGACCAATTTGATCGAGGAACTACGAGGATGAATCTTATCAGAACTTCATTTACAGAGTCCACACTAGACCAAGCAAATCATATGAGGATGGACAGGAAGGGACACAAGGAAAAGCAGTGTGCACTTCATTGCGCTTTCCGTAACGCGAAAGGGTGGTGCTGGTAGGGGGGGTAGAGCTGAACATGCCACTCGCAAGGTACCACAAGCTCCATACCAGCCGCCTTACATAATGGTACAACCGGTTCAGAGTGCGCAAAACTGGTTGTTCATATCCGTGAACTAAAAGGTACACTCTAAATATCCTCGTAAAATGGGTAACTCCAAGGTTGCACCGGGAAACCCGCTGAAGATCTCGAAAGGAAGCCACAAAAATAAGCAGCTTGTAATCTTGTTTGCCCTTACAATAGTTAACTAAAAGTTTAGTTTTTAAACCGAACGCTACGACTGATGTTGGTTCTAATACCAGTAGATTCACCACCATAGTTCGATGTAGCTTGTCGTATTTCACGTACTTGGCCTTTCCGACGAATGACTGCCTTCTCGTGCTTAAGCTGAAATGCACAAAAGTAAAATGCATTAAATTAAGAAGATATCCAATGTTCAAAAAGAAAGACACAGTCCATCGTATAACATTCTCATTTCCGTGAGTTCCCATTACAAATAAAAGCAGTACCCAGGTTGTTCAAAATTTGACAAGCATGCACATACAGCAGTAAGATCTTACTATATTGGAGCACATTATCACATGAGGATAATAAACAGGATAGCATACGTTCTTACCAAAATGGGAAGTGAGAAGCTGATGGGCGGAAAGAACAAGAGATTAAGAAAGATACAACAGTGTGAAATGGGATTCCAACAGTAGTATCTCACTGTGTTAAGGGCACTGACCTTGTATTTCTTGCGAGGATTCTTATTAGCTTTCTTACGATGTGGCGTAAGCCCTCTATTCTTCTCCATCTGCGTGGACACAATAAAGCCAAATTCAGCTTTCAGGGAGATTTGCGTGACAGGCAAAGGATGCCTCATGGGTAATTCGAGAAGATACGGCACGGGTAATTTTGTGTAATCAAGAGAAAATGCCCACTCAAGTCAACGATGTATACAATAAAGCAAAGTGAGAAGCCTCTCGAACATCTAAGCAACGCTCCGCAATTACCTGCCAAGTAATGCTCCGTTTTCCCTCAGCGTCTTCTTCTTCAACGGGAACCAGAAGCGTCCTGTAATCACAGAACATTATGAATTTAGGGGTAAAAACAGAAAGCCACATGAAATTCAACCTCATACTAATGAGTTGCTAAAAATAATGGTGACCAAGCTTTTAATAACAGCCATGATTATCAAACTTGTTGCCCACACAAACCTAAGGACTGCAATACAAACCCCGCACGCAAGAAAGCAGATGGTGCGCTCAGCCTGAGGAAGGCGAGAGTTTGACGATATAACAAACTATTTTACCGACCTTGAATATTTTGAATCTTTAACAGCTTGTTTGGCTTCCTTGAGCAATTTAGCTTGCTTGTAGAATTCATCCTCTTCTGGCTCTTTAGAACTGGCTCTTTCATTGCTTTCATCGTCATCAGAATCATGCATGGCTATCTCTTTGTTAGTTTTCTGAATTTCCAGTTTTCTCCTTCGGTCTCCTAAATCTTCCCTGACTGGTAAATCTGCATCACCAGAAATAATCTGTACAAAAAGAAAATTGTTTGACTTTAGTATTCATTACTGACTTGGATTGTTATGACAACTGCAACCGCTTTCAAAAGACACCAATAACAAGAACTCGCCGATTCAGCTGTGTTCAACATGAATGCCCTCTAGCGAATTCAGATTTCATGGCTTTTGCGATATGCAATTAAGTTTCGGCATCGTCCTCCATTTAGTACCTGCGGTTTCTTAAAAGGTATACCAGCTTGAGCGATGACTTGTGAAAGTGACCGTGGCTTCGCATTAAGAAGTCCATTCGACTCTCCCAAGCCAGAATCGTTGCCCACAACATCCTCAAAATCATCGGCCATTCCTGTCATCCTGCCAAGAGCAAAACCAGTTCGAAATGCAAATAAGCAGAAGTCATTTGTCCTAAAATATTCAATGTGGTGTAAAGGTCGATCAGAAAACAACTTCCGTCAGGAATACTGTAAACACGGCTGAGAGGACAAAGTCTAAGTAAAAGAACTGCACCAAATCAATTTCGAAAGGCCCTTGAGTCTCTGATTTACACATATAAATCTTGAACAAGGATTTGAAACATCAAAGCCGAATTAAAACCAAGTTCTTGAGGAAAATCTCACCCAGTGCTAGCCTTAAGGCGCTTAGCTTTTTTACGCTCTGCATTTGATACGGGTACATGGGGAACATGCCTCCCTTCTTGTGTACGAGCATCCAAGCGAGACCTCTCTTCCAGCATTTGTTTACTCACAATTCCCACACTTTTATCTGCCTGCTTAACCAGGAACCAATTTTTAGTGCTTGCAATCAACTACTACTAGTCACACACATTCAATAACAAGTAGCAATCCCCTAAAACCAAAGAAACACAATCATGCTCATACTCTGGCACTGAGCATGCAATAGATAAAGCACTTGGGTTCTTGACATCTTCACGTATCTCGTTGCAATCAATTGGATATATCCCCTAAATCTAATTACCAGACTTGCAAAATAGAAAGGAACCTCATACGTCAGCAACTCATCACATCTTACCTCCTCAATATGACCATTTGTTCCATTTCCAGTCTCCTCAATGGCAGCTTTACGTTTCTTTGATTTTCCTTCACTAGATGCTTTCTTCGAAGCTTTAGAATTCTCACGTTTTTCCTGAAAATTATTGAAACCACTACAAATGAGAAAAGTAAGCCACGGCAACTTCCTTTACATTCCTCCATACTAAAACAAGGTCTCAACTGAAGCACTGCATAATTGCTTAAGTTTAAAATAGGAGAAAGGTGTAAATAGGTACATTGGCCTCTGTTTCTTCCTCACCAGCCTCGATCAAGTCTGAGTTTAGCAACTGCTCTATCTGCTTCTGCAATTTTTCCTCGATCGGACGAAGCTGTCAAAAGGACATAGAATAATTATACTAGTGATTTCTGCATTCCAGGCACCCGATGGGATACAATACACCAAATACTATGTTGAACACGAAAAAACATCATAAAGAAATAAAATTTACTACTAGCGCAGAGCAACTTAAATATCTATGTCTCCAGGCTTGGCAAACTGCTAACCGGCAGGCTATTAAACTCCCAACTCAAAATATAAAATTACAACTGGAATAGATCAAGAGAAAATTTGGATCAAAATCATGGAGTTTAACTAAATCTAATAGACTTTGAGGAGAACACTCACCCTTTCTAATGACAATTTTAGGTCAACCAAGCGGCCAACAACGGGATGGTCTTTAACAGATTGTCCCTCTGCTTTTAACAATAAGTAAAAAACAATGGCTTGGCAGTAACTTAGCAGTAGCATGTGCTTGAGTTCCAAATAATTAAGTCCTTCTTCAGTTGCTCCTTTTCTTCCCCTCACCTTCATCACCAATTAAGAACCGCTACGAAGATCAGAGCGGAGGCAATCACGCAGAACAAATTACTCCAACCTTGGAAGAAGAACATGTTAAAAAGCATAAATGTTTCTGATGATTTAGTGTTCATATACCTTTTCCAGCAGCGGTGCCACCTTTGTCCGAAGCTCGTTAAGATTATCCTGAAGTTCTGTCGTTAACCCCACCAGCTCTGGAGCATTGCTGTCATTCATAATCATGTCAACTGAGTTATATAAGCATGTATAAGTTGATGTTTATCAAAACCTATAATGTCTCAGAACCCAAACTGGGTTATTTTGAGCTTGAGTTCATTAACGTGAAGGCATATAATCCAACAACTTTCATGAAATACATACCTCATTAAAACCTCCATCTGCTCTTCTTTAGACAGTGCCGCTATATCTTTCTTAAGTTCAATGGTACCGTCTGTGACCATTTTATCCACGCCTTTCTTCTTTTTCTTTGGTTGAGACTCCTTTTTTGCAGCATCCTGTGTCGACATGTAGGTTAGGGGATCTATACATCGTTGAGACAATAGAAATCCAATAAAAGAGGTGCACAAAGTTTCTAAATAAAATACCCCGCACACACACAACCATGGCTACACCTTCAGACCGTAGTTTGAGGATACCTACAAGCAAATAATCATGAACTTGCGTGGCATATCAGATCACCTCAAAAGTTTCTTCGCCGTCAATTCCCTCTTCATCCGAATCATCATCGTTATAGTCTTCAGGGCGCATTTTTGCAGCTATCTCCCTCTGCAGTTGTTTCATTGCTTCTTCCTCCTCTGCAGGTGCCTCCTCGTCACTAGATTGAAGCTGATATTATCACACCCGGCCACTGTAGATCAGTTTCTAAACGATTCACCTCGAACAATTTGCGTTAGATGCGAAAGGGACCAAAAAATTAATTCAATTACCAACTAAACTAGGAGATTAAAGGAGAAAAAACTGTTTTACGTACTGATTCATCATTTGAATTGCTAAAACAAAAATACAGAAAGAAGGGAATGATGATGAATTTTCTTGAAACGTGTGTAATATGATAGTACCAGTGCCAAAAAAACCTATATAGAAACCTTAGCTTTGAGGTCTACCGATTCACCAGCATTCATAGTTCTTACCTCATAGTCCACATTATCTGCACCGTAATAAATTTTCTTCCCTTTTCCCCACACAGCACTCTTCTTCTCATCCTCTTCATCATCTTCATCATCTTCCATGCCCACTCTCTGCTTCATAAACTTAGCTTGCCGAGCCACTGCAAAAACGGACACAAACAAAATCACCCACGCATGACCATCAACATCTGCTTAACTACCTTAACACTGTACTGCTGCAATTCAATCTCCTCAGTTTATCATGCGCCCGATCGGCAAGAACATTACACAGCGTAAAAAACTGATAAGCACAACCTAATGCAGCTCTTTCCCATAAAAATTGAACTGCAACAATGAATTAATAAGATGATACAAAATTCTAATTTTTCCGCAGTATAGAAGAAGGCAGCCTAAGTGACCACAATGTAATTAGAAAACCCCGTGAAATGTCTCTGAAATTTTACAGATCCTAAGAGGTCAGCTGAACTTGTGTAAAATCTGACGCAACAAAATATGAGAATTGCACGGGCATGAAACACGACTACGGCCAAATCCAGCATAACAAAACGTGTTCTGAGAAGAAGGAGGCTGGAGTGAACAAGCTACCAAGTACACTGCTGAAAGATAAAACACTTTAACTGAACTGTTCGAATAAGAAAGAGACGACCCGTGGAAACAAACTCAAATCATTCAGAAAGCACCGTAATCATCGAATTGGGCGCCTAACCCTACAAACCCTTACAATTCAATCCCTGCAACAGTTCCTGCGCCCAATTGACAAAAACCGACAGTCACATGCAAGAAAATCCACGCACTTTTGGCTGCAAGCCCTGTGAGCTCCTCCTCATCCATGTCCTCGTCGTCGCTGCCCTGCATCTCCCCATCCTCACTCTCCTCCTGCATCTCCTGCAATTTTGTAAGACGCTCCATCTTCCCCTTCTTCATCGTGTGCTTGGTGGATTAGCCTCAGACAAGTGCCTTTCCACAAGAGTACAGAGAATTGCAACCCTTGGCACGAAGCTAGCATGAGACGAGGCAAGCATAGACAGACAGGGCTTGAGGTCCAAAACCCTAGACCCCTCACGCCTAAACCCTAAACCCTAAACAGTTGGCTCGTTTCTTCACCCTTCGGGATTGTGAAGATGATGATGATGATGAAGAAGTGGAGTGTGGGGCTCTCCGGCCAATTGGAGATCCAACGAGGCTGGGAGAATGTAGGTGGATGAATGATATTATATGTGGATGGATGTTTACAAGCATTTGACCTTTTAGGGGCGTGGTGTTCTGATTGTGGAATATGGTTTTGGAGAACTGTCTTGTGGCGTCTTGAAGTGTAATAAAATTTGAGGTGCAATGTAATAAAATTACACTTGTATTAATGGATTGAGCAAAGGAATGAAATATTAAAGAAAAGTAGAGCAAAGGTTTACCAAATAAATTGTGGAATCAAGCAATTCTCTTTCTTCAGAGTTATAATGTGTTGTTTGAAATAATTAATTGAAATCTAAAACAAATTGCAATATAATTTTATTTGTTTTATCAATAACATTTTCAATATCCTAATATTTGATTTTAAAATTTTACCTGTATATTTTGAAATTTTAAAATATAAATATTTTTTTTAAAAATAATTTTATAAATTATAATAAGTCAAATTTTAAATTTTATGCAATATATTGCAAAATTTGCGGATTTAATTTTATGATGATATATATATATATATATATATATATATGCCTAATTTCTCACATTAATTTAATTTTTAATTTTTTTAAAAAATAAGTTTAACATTACATATGTTTAAGAATTAAAATTATTAAAAATATATATATATTAATCATTTATTGAATTTTTAAAAAGAAAAAAATAAATTTTAATTATATATATTTGATACAAATCAATTTAATATTTTTTTTAAATACTTATAAAATGATAATTTAAGCTCAAAGTTTTTTTTGAATAATTATAGAATATAAAAAAATCATATTAGAAATTTAATAAATATTTTTGAGTTAATCAACTATTTAAAATTTTAACTAAATATATATTAAATAAAATTTTATATTTTTAACTTATATAATATAAGTATATGATATATTGATATTATATTTTTAATACAAAAAAATAAAAAATAATCTATTCATCACCATTCTAAAAATAATTCGGCAATTTTTTTTTTTTTTAGTTAATATATATTTATTATTAAAATCTATAATCTTTATATAAATTTTTTAAATTTTTATTTTCTTTTAAAAATGATATAGATATATTTAATTTATTATTATTTATTATTGATTTATATATATACATATATGCATATGTATACATTAATAAAATAATTTATTTAATAGATCAAAATATCTAAATCTAATTTAGTTTTGATTGGTAAGGTGTGATCTTTGTAATATTCTTCAAAATGATAATTAAAAAGATTATAAGTTAAGTTTATAAAATATAATAAATAATATAATGTATTATTATAAAAATATTTTATTTTATATATTACATGTCTCTATAGAATTTAAAGATTTTTAAACTATTAGTAGTTTTATAAACAACAAATATTTTAAGTAAGAATTTTATAGAATTTTAAATTTTACAATAAATTAATTAAATAGCCACTATTTTTAAAGAGCTCTTGCATGTCTTACAAGCAAATCTAAACCTTATAACTTTAAAACCACAACATTTACAATAGCTTTTTTTTCATAAATTTCAAGAAATATAAAAAAAATATATAAAAATTTTTACTTTATAGAAGAGAACTATGTATTATAACATAGGCAATAGAAGATTTAATTCTACCCAAATGTTTATATGGATGATTTATCTAGAACTATGTATAAGGTTTAAGGGTAGATGGGGTCTTATCAAATTGAGAAGTGAGGGTGGTATAAAGATAAAAAGACAATGAAGAATAGAAGAAAGAAAGAGAATACCTTAAAACATATTTTCTAAAAAAACCTTAGTTTTTATATTGTTGGCACAAATAACTAGACAACAACCATTTGGACAAACTAAAATACAAAAGTGATACCATTTAGTGCAAATATAAAAATCAAAGGCACAAAAAAATTTATAATAACTTTATAGATATAAAAAAATATGAAAAGATTGTGTTTTTTTAAGCATCTATTCTTTATAATTGTAATCTTAACATAGGGGTTATAACAACCAAATTATAATTGTTTTGGAAACTAAAAGTACCATACTATTTGTTCAAGTGAGAAAAAAAAAAAAAAAAAAAAAAAAAGTTAAACAATAGGAAGAAATTAAGAGAGAATATAAAATATCATTTTATACAAATCACTAAATAAGTGAGAATTATTTTGTAATATAAGAAAATAAAAATAGAAACAAAAAGAAATTAATTACAAACTAAAGATGCTACAATATATCTAAGTGATATATAAATACAAAATTTATATACATATATCTATTTATTTTTTATAAAATAAATTTAAAAAATTAGCTATGCAAAAGTGTCTTGTACATTCCTCAAATCTAATAGTTTAAAACTTATAATATCTACATATCATGTGTAAGAGCAAATGTCATTACTACAACTATGCAACAATTATAGACCATTTGATCTATTAGAATAAAAGTGGAACATTATTAAACATGATGTTTAAAAATAAAAATAAAAAATTATATAACAACTAGTTGAGAAATTGTATTAATTAAAAATTAACACCAAATTTATCTTAGATATGTGCTAGAACTGTATAAACAAAAGCAAACATTTGATATAATTATTTACTTATTCCTCAAAAAAATATACTACAATAACATAATTACATGACCAAACAAGCACAATGTCAACATGCCTATTACAACTATAAGTGTAAGAATTAAACACTTGGCAATAAACACAAGTATATGAAGGTTTGTGAGCAAATCATGAGGGTTCAAGTTTCTGCAAACAAAACCATCTCAACAAATGTGTATGTGTTGTCCAAATCACCAATCCTCAACACCAAAGGCAGTGTAATACAATCAACTGCGACTCCAATAAGAATCTAAAAAGTTGTAGAGGAGGCGTATTGTCAAAGAGGTAGAATAGCAGAAGGTGAAAGCGGCAAACAGGGCGACACACAAGTCCAAG
The DNA here is from genome assembly GCA_036785485.1 of Physcomitrellopsis africana. Taxonomy (NCBI): domain Eukaryota; kingdom Viridiplantae; phylum Streptophyta; class Bryopsida; order Funariales; family Funariaceae; genus Physcomitrellopsis; species Physcomitrellopsis africana. The sequence goes on from JAWRVF010001073.1 coordinate 86,971, forward strand.
TGTGGTCATAGCACAGTTACCACACAAAGTGGTGATGAATAAGAGCTAAGAGGGTCAAGCACCGTCAACGCAGACTATGCACATTACAAACTTGTTGCGTTGCGTTGCGTTGCGTTGCGTTTCCATCTGCTCTTACCGTCACTCCAGCATAACCTGAGAGACTGGGTTCCTCTGTTATGGCTATTTTGAATGTCGCTTGTGCGCACTTCGGCTTCCAATGTCGCGTTCGAACCACTTCGCCTGATCTTCTGGTTAGTCTCTGCGCCTCTCCATGCTACTTTGTGCCTTTCGGTCGTTTCCTGTGTTTCTGATTAGGGTTTGTGGGGCTTATGATTTAGCAGTTGTTGTCGTTGCAGGCAGGGCATTGCCTATCTGCGAAAGTTATGAAGTCATCTGTTACCTCGAGCAGATTGAGGGTCCATGGACAGTGCATTGAGTCCAAGTCGGGTGTTGCGCACGCGGACCTGAGTGATGGGGTCCGTCAAGCTGGTGAAGGGCTTTGGTGTGGCCTCTGCGGAGATGGGGAGGGTTGGTTGACATGCGGGAGGTGTATGGGAGAGGGTGGATTTCCGACTCGCCCTGGGTTAGCTGGCGTGAAAGGGAAAGTGGGTTGGGGAAGGTGTAAGACATGTTTCGGGCAAACGGTAGTTCCTTGTTTGCTTTGTGGAGTATCCGATGTAGCTGAATGGAAGCTTTGGGTAGAGCATGCCAGACGACATCCCCGTGAAATTGGCAAGCAGACAATTGCGCCGTAACGATGAAACCGTCATGCTCGATTCAGGCTGGAGACATAGATGCTCCGTTGGAGGTGACATAGTTGTGAGTATGATATGGACGGCTCATGGAATCCTATTTTCGGCAGTCCATCACTGTGGATGATCGAAGTGACGCTTGTTTGGTCCGGAGATTTCTGTTTCATGCTGGCGTCTGCAGGCATCGATGTGGCATGCATGATACAGGCTGCCCCGACATGGGTGGTGGTGCAGAATCTATCTTAAGGACGTCAGGACATTTCCTTCTTCTGCCCTGTCCTAGAATTTGTGCTAGTGCTCATCTCTTCATTTCGACTTTTGAGGTAACGAATTCACTGAAGCGACCACTTTGGAAATCTCATTGGTGCTCGAAGACCCCAAGGTATGTAATGTGTTGTTGCAGGTTCGGCTGCCAAGTTGACCTGCTGAGCATTCAGTCAGATGCTAATCTATATTTTCTAGTTGATCAAAGATGCGGAACATTTTGGAGCACTCAAAGTGGAATACCTTCTTGAGATTCTCGCATACGCTTGATCCAAGTTCCGCAGAGAAATATGTCGGCTTGCAGTGACTGCACTGCCCAGCTGCATTGCAGACACATGCGGGCCGCACGTCATGCAGCAGAGGGGTTTCGCAGCTTGTGTGAGCGTTATTTTAGCGGCCTCGCACGCTTACGCCGAATTAAGTTTCGGTGTTAAGAAGGCTTGAGTTGTGTGCTGAGATTCGTTTCTGGATCAGTGACGATCAGAAGCTTTTATGGCCTGTCAGCAGGGCACAATCAAACCACTTTTAGGACACATGGTTCATCATCCCTCTCAGATCACAATCTTGACATGGAACTCTTTGTCTGCATTCAAAGTTCAGCTTTTGAAGAGGACGAATCCTACGACTTGCTCTGACGATCAAGCACATTGGCAAGGGGTCTTAAGTAATCTTTAGTCCTCGTCAAGCTGCACTACTCAGATCGCTACAAACAGCAGTATCGCTGGAAGGAAATACCTTTTGTATACGCCTCATTTGTTGCAACATTACGAAGCTAACAGTATAGACTAGTACATCAGGTTTAGGGATTAGGATTTAGAACTAGAATCCGGCGCAAAAGACCACCAACCAGGAGCATTCACCAGCCTGTGTTTCACGCGTTAGTGCCCCCAAGGCATCAATTTAACGGTCCCAGTTTCAAGGCTTGAGGAAATCTTTGGATAGGCTTGCTTCGGAAACTGCTACGCCTGGTCCAGCTCTTCCCAGGGAGCAGGTAGTTGCTGGATGGAAGAGGCTGGTTGCATCAACCAACTAGCTGGGCTGGGACGTGGGAACGTGGAGCTCAATAAGCTACCGACGATGGTGTGATAGCAATGGCGAGGGGCGAGTCTTCGCTAGGTGGTACAGGTTTGGATTCTGGTGTAGGTGTATGGAGGAGGCAGCCTCATCTGCTAGGGCATGTTTGTTGTAGAGTGGATAATCAGGATACTCAGCTCTCACCCAAATGACCTAGAATTGGGTGCTGGGCCTCTGACTCCCCCAGGGGTGACTGGCTATGCCCTCTGCCCACAGCACCTAGGTCATTTGGGTGAGAGCTGAGTATCGTCAAGTTTGTTCAATCTCAACTCACAAGGGAAAGCAGAGAGGCTGTCCCGTCAAGCTACGTCCCTTGCTGTTTTGCTCTCCAAACACACCACGCACATGCTTACAATGAGCGCCAAGCAGAAATCCCGAATGCTCGGCTCAGGATAGATGGATTGGTCGATGGGTTGATTGGTTGTTCATGCATGATCTACTCATCTAGATGTTGGATTATAGAGCTTAATTTAGTCAACATTGTGCATTGAGTTGTGTTGGCCAGCTATATAACTTCAAAGTGCAAGTGTTAAAATCGCTCATCAAGTGATCATTTCATAAATAAATGGGTGGAGGATGATAAATAAATGGGTCAGTTCAAATTGGCTTTCAATACCAGGTTTTCTACTGCTCCGATTCGTCGACATTCTCGTCATCCCTGCAGATTGCAAAGACGAATACATCGCAGAGCTTGCCTCTCACCCTGACAAAATTGCGTAGCAAACCTTCTCGATGATACCCACACTTCTCCAGAACCCGTTGCGATCCGATGTTGGTCGGCAGCGTGTAGGCCTGGATACGGTAGAGCCCAAATTCTGTAAACCCGGCCTTCACAGCAAGCGCAGTTGCCTTGGTCATGACGCCCTTGCCCCAATATTCCTTGGCAAGAATGTAGCTCAGATCTCCACGGACGCGGTGGGCCCCTGTACCTAGAGTCAGATATATTGCGCCTGCCGGTTCTCCGTCGACACAAATCAGACGGTACCAGGGGTGACCCGCAATGGTGGTTGCGAAGTACCGTTGGGCTTCTTCTTCCGACCGGAAGGAGTCATTTGGGGTTGTCATGGTCACCTCATCGTCTCCAAACCACTGTAGACTCGGTTTTATATCCTCGAGTGTGAAATTTCGGAGCGTCACTCCAAGTGGACAGTTTCTAGGACGATTACAACTCCCCATCGTGGTAGGTGCCGATATGCGCTGGATGCTCCTGAACCCGATTGACTTCTGTTGATTAGTCGTAATCTTAATTTACTGCAGTCATCCTTACCAATGTCACGAAACCGACCTTCTTGATCACATTTCAGAAGAAATAAATCTAAGATTTAGTCATTACATGATTCATGCCATGGTCAGAGAAATCAAAAGCACCTAGCAACTTTCACCTCTGAGGTGCAAAGGCCTTTCGTAACGGGTAGAATGTCGGAGCCAAAATGTACTGACGAGAAATGCAACAAACCTGATGCCATACAAATCTGACGCTGACCCAAGAGATCGCCTCTTCAACCTAGGCCGATGAGGGGCTCGCAGCAGCCTCGCACCAGCTCCGATTGGACACTTTTTGGCGTCTAGAACCAAAGTGGCATCACCGAATTTTGCTTGGGAGCAATACATCAGCACCGCTATGGCACCACAAGACTCAAACCTAAGCTCTAGTATCTATGATCACATGTACAACACAATGACATGAAGGGAACCCACTAAGTGCATACTCGAGGATCGCCAAAAAAGGAGACGACCGCTACTGGCAAAACCCCTCTCATGTCTCACACAACCTGCATTTCCAGCAAGTGAATATATACCGGAAGAAAGCGATGGCGTGGTAGCAAAGCAGTCAGCACTTAGGAATTGTCAGAGTAAAGTTCCGCTGCCACAATTGACTGACAGATGGTAAACCGAACCCCGCAGGAAAAAAACCGACAACCAATGCAAGGCCAACTGTTTACAATCCAAACCTAATTGAATGCATCGAACAAGGAAAATGTGATTTATTAAATTTCCCCAAAAAACTAACTTGCAAGAAAATAGTAATTGAACAACTGATGCCTTTAATTAAAATAAACTTGGTTTTATTAAAAAAATTGTTTTATTGGATACTAATTTTAAAGTTATTAAAGACTACAAGTAGTCTTATGTGGCCCATGTATCTTTGCATATTGAAGGATCTATCTTGTTTAAGATGCAAGGACAAGAGACCAAGACATAAAATAATATAAGAGAAATAAGATATTAGATTATACACAAGATTAGATATAAAACTAAAAACATGACAATAATTGGATTACTACAAAAATATGTGTTATTGAGACTAATGTATCTAATAGAGAGATATAAGAGTGAATGCACAATAATATTAATACATCAACAATAATTAAGAAGTTTAAATAATATTTTAACTTATTAAGTATGAAATATATTTAATAGAAGAATATACATTAATATATAATATATAAAATATTAATACTTAATTTTACTTATTTAAATAAAATAAAAAAATAATTTTATATTTTATCTAACTTAATATATATATATATATATATATATATACAATGACTTAAAAAACTATTTCAATGTTGACATATTTTAGAAAGAACAATGTATTACAAGTGAATTATAGTGAATTATAATATGAGATTAATGCATCAAATAAAATACTCCTTTATAACTACCAAATGGACCTATATTCAAAAAAATCTATTAGATAATTGCAAAGCTATGATCAATCCAATTTGGAGCATTATTGACCCAATTTTTTGAATGTGGTATCTAATTATTAATTCCTATCAATTACTCAGTATTACATCAATTTGTCATTATCAAGTACACTATGATAATATTGTTATTAATCTAATGACATCATTAATGCTTACTAAGAATTATAAAAGCACCATCTTCAATCACAATTCCTATCACAGACATATTTTAAATTATTATATTCTATGTCAAAGACACAAACTGGAAAAGGATATGTAAACCAGTGAAGTCTGTGTCCAAGAAAAATAACAAGATAAAAATAAGGAAGTATGTATATTCAAGAGGAAATTAGAATAGCTATTGCCAAAGACTAAAAAATACAAGAGACTCTTGAACTAGACTAGGAGCAAGAAAGAAGTTGACAAGAATGAAGAAGACTTTATTCTTGTTTCTATATATATTATCTATATAAGAACTACATAGTGGAGTTCTATGGAACCTCCAACACATGTCCAATTTGCAAGACATATATCAAACTTACAAGATAAGTTTCCTATATGTTCGCCATATATTTAGCTTGTTCCTCAAGCTATCAACACGTACAACATGTGGTATCCCGGACATACTTTAAGTCACCATATTCTAAAACTTTTCGTAGTCCTTTAAAATCTTCCATAATCTTCTAGAATCTTTTGTAGTCTTCTAAAATCTTCTATAGTTTTTTAGAATCTTCCAAAACCTTCTAGAACCTTCTAGAACCTTCTTTAATCTTCTAAAATCTTCTATAGTCTTCTAAAATCTTTTAGATCCTTTTTCAATCTTTTAGAATCTCCTATAGCCTTCTAAAATCTTTTAGAATCTTCTTTAATCTTCTTGAACTTGCCTTAGTCTTCTAGAATCTTTTTTAATCTTCTAAAATCTTCTAAGATATTTTTAGAAGGTTTAATAGGATATAGGCCTTATAGTATAAATAAGAGGTAAGACCAAGGTGCACCTCAGTCTTGCCAACACAAGTTTTGGAGCAATTCAAAATGTTGCCTTGTTTCTTGATATCAATCTAGTATCTTATTCTTGTCAATCATCTAATCATTTTTTTTTTCCATCCAATTCTTTGTTCTTGAAATTATTCTAGTTCTATAATCTTTTCCTTATTTTTTTTGCTAATCCGCTATCTTGCATCCCTGACAGTTTGGCAAGACTATCTAAGTAATCATATTAGAGCTTTGATTTCTTCATAGAGAATAGATTAGCCTCCTTCTTGAAGATACTATTATATTCTAAAAAAATATTGATTATCCCTTTTTAGATTAATATGCTTATTTATTATAATTTGATCTTTTTTTTTGAAAATAATGAATTATCCTTTTTTTTAGGATATATCACTGTATTTTAGAGGTTACAGATTATTTTCTTTTAAATTAATATTGTTTAAAAATATTTATTTTTAATATAGAAAATACTACATTAATAGCCTATTGATTTTTTCTTTATCAATATGGAAGTATATCAAGTTATGGAAGGTGCATTCTTACAAATAGAGAATAGAGTAGTGACTCTTATAGATCTTCAAGTTCTTTTGGATATTGTATAAAAAGAAATGGCATTCCTTTGCAATCCAAAAAAAAAATTGTAAATAGAGCAAGTATCCGAAGAAATTAAGCAAGAGATTTATAGTTTGCAATAAAAAATTATACAATTGAAAGAAACAAGCGGAAGATAAGCTATGCACGTAACCTCTCTAAAAGCTCCAAAGGTTATTATAAAAGAGCCAAAGGCTAGAATGCTTGATAAATTTGATGGAACAAGATCCAACTTTCAAGGATTTATATAACAAGTATGACTTCATTTATAACTATATCCTTCTCATTATTTAGATGGATTCATTCAAGTCACTTTTATTAAGAAGTGCTCGATCATAGTTTGTTCCACTATTGAAAAAGAATTCTCTAATCTTATATAATTTGGAGGCTTTTATAGAAATATTTATTACTATATTTGGAGATAGTGATTAAAAAAGGATGGAAAAAAGGAAGATTCAAAACCTATGACAAAGACAATATTCAACTGCAATTTATGTTGCAAAATTTCAACAACTTACTTCTGATCTTCATTAGAATGATAAGGATTTTATGTCTCAATTTTGTTATGGCCTAAAAAACGATGTGAAGAATTTATTGATCACAATGCCAAGAGTTGAGAATTTAGAAGAACTCATATCTCAAGCTATTAGTTGTAACAATCACCTATTTGAGTTACAACACAAGAGGCAATCAATTTTTAATAATACCTATCAAGATATATTTATTACATCCTCAAGAATATTAGAGAAGCCATTAACATATCCTAAATTCATGCAAATTGATGCAACTCAATTTAAGCTACTAACACTACAAAAAAAGACTAGACATTGGCAAAAAAATCTATGTCTATATTGTAGAAGACTTAATCACAAGGCAGTAAATTGTCCAAACAAGTCTAGAGAACTTAAGGCACGAGATATAACATCTGAATTGGAGAGGTCAAAAAATGAAGACGTCCTACCACAGTAGTGACCTTGCGATTAGACACCCCTAAATCTAAAATATTAGAAAAAATTCTCTTCCTACCTTAAAATCCAATATCTTGTTTTATACTTCATGTATATATAAGAATCCTAAAATAAGAGATTTCTACTAAAGTCTTTTTAGATACTAGAGCCTCAACATACTTTATGGATAAAAGATTTTGCAACCAAGTACAACTTAGTACTTGTAAAGAAGATCCATCTCACACTTGTTGAAGTCATTGATAGATGGAACCTTGTATCAGGAGATATTATTGAAAAAATCTAATTATTAGAAGTGATACTAGAAGATCAAATATCACGTATTGTCTTCAACATCATTCAATGTCCAACAAATCCTATTGTCATTGGACTCCCTTAGTTTGAATTACATAATCTTGATATTGATTGGAGTTTGTAAAAGATTTCTTTAAGATCTAAATATCAAAAGAAGAAACGAGGTGCTACTTCATTTCTCGGAACTAAAACATTTATGTAGGTAACAAAAAAAGAGGCTACATTTGCATTATATGCTATCTCAATAAGAGATTTAATGGAGCAATTGAAGCAAGATATTCCTAGTCAATGCCATGACCTTCAAGACGTATTTGAAAAGAAGAAAGCAAATATGTTATCAAAACACTATCTTTATGATTGTACAATTGAATTACAAGATGGAATTAAATCTCTATTTGGTCCAATTTTTAATCTCTCACAAATGGAGCTTATAGCCTTGTGAGAATATATTGATGAAAATCTAACCAAGAATTTTATTAGACATTTAAAATCACCTGTATGAATCCCTATTTTATTTATGAAGAAAAATAATAGTTCTTTATATATGTCTGTTGACTATTGAGGTTTGAACAAGATAACTATAAAAAACCACTATCCATTATTGTTAATCTTAGGATTATTAGAATAATTAAGATAAGCAAAGATTTGTACAAAGATTGATTTGACAGGCGCCTACAATCTAGTTATGATTAAAAAACAAGATCAATAGAAGATAATATTTTGTACAAGATATGGATATTTTGAATATAATGTTATGCCTTTTGGACTTAAAAATGTACCTACAATCTTTCAACATATGATGAATGATATCTTATAAAAATACTTAAATGACTTTGTTGTCATCTACTTGGATGATATCTTGATCTTCTCTAAGAACAAATAAGAACATGAATATCATGTATGTATGATATTGGAGAAACTATGAGAAAGTGGATTGTATGCTAAATTAGCAAAGTGCTCTTTCCATCAACTATTAGTTAAGTTTTTGGAATATATTGCTTTTAAAAATGGAATTTTCATAGATCCAAAGAAGATACAAATTATTATAGAGTGAAAACAACCATTATTAATTAGAGATGTATAATATTTTTTAAGATTTTTAAATTTTTATAAAATCTTTATTAATAATTATTTTAAGATTGCAACTCCATTAACACAAGTAACAGGCAAGGAAAAATTTATTTGAAATGACAAGATTGAAGAAGCATTCAAGAAGCTAAAAAAATATTTTATTTTAGTTCTTATACTTATCTATGTAGATTCAATAAAACCATTTATTTTGGAAACAAATGCCTCAAATTTTGCACTTAGATCTGTATTCTCTCAAATTGGTGATAATGGTCAATTACATCTAGTAGCATTTTGTTCTCAAATTTTTTTAGCTGTAGAGATCAATTAAAAGATCCATAACAAAGAACTATTGGTAATTATTGATGCCTTTGAAGATTGGCGCCATTTATTGGAGGAGGTTCAACACAAGATCATGGTATATATTGACCACAAAATTTAGAGTATTTTATGAGTGCTTGAACTTTGAATCGTTGACAAGTACAATGAAGCATGTCATTATCTCAGTTTGATTTTGTGATTATATATTGTTTAAAAAAACTTCAAGGAAAACCAAATATCTTTTCTCGACGATCTATCAAGGACATACTTATCAAAATCTTCTAAAATATTCTAAAAGATTCTTAGAACTCTCTAGAACCTTCCAGAGCCTTCTAGTATCTTCTTAGTTGGTAGAAGTTGCTTGAAAAGCTTCCTAGTTGGTAGAAGTTGCTTGAAAAGCTCTCTAGTTGATGGAAGCTGCTTGAGAAGCTTCATAATTGGTGGAAGTTGCTTGAGAAGCTCCCTAGTTGGTGGAAGTTGTTTAAAAAGCTTCCTACATAGGAGTATATATTGGAGTTGAGGTTGAAGAGTTCTTTGGTCTTGACAACACATCTCTTGGAGCTCTAGCTCACCTCTTTGGTGTTGTTTTTGTACTCATCTGATTAATCCAATTCTTGCCAGTTCTTCTTGAACTTCTTGTTTAGACTTCCAGTCTATATTCCGTGTCCGTGACAGTTTGTCGAGACTGCTCTCATCTTAGATATCAGAGCTAATTCTTTCTTATTGGAATATGGATTACCTCTCTTCTTGAAGGTACACTAGTATTTTAGAGGTTGCAGATTATCCTCTTCTAAATTGATATATTTTTTGTTATAATATTGGAGTCTTATTCTTCTTGGAAAGAGTGGATTATCCCTCTTCTTGAAGGTCTTAAGGTGTTTTAGAGGTTGCGGAGTACCCTTTTCTAAACCAATATTTCCTCCTTGTAGAAAAAATTACTTTTTTTTTTTTTAGAATGGCCGGAGGTCAAAACATTAACATGACTGAAAGTTTGGAGTCCAAGTTGGACGCCATTATGAATGCTCTTGCTATGTTATCACAGAGAACTATGGTGATTGAAGGAGTCTTTGCAAGACTTTATAACAATGGAACATCCGGAATAGCACAATCTTGGCTTCATCAGCCTCAAGCTTTTGCACCAGAGGAAGTAGTTTTACTTGTGGTTCAACGAGAACCATTGCTTCCACAACAAAAAGAGCCTCGAATTAGCCTTCCAGATAAGTTTGATGGTACACGCTCCAAGTTTCAAGGTTTCGTCAATCAAATCAAGTTGATAACAGCTTTACAATCCGAATGTTATCCGACGGAGGAATCACACGTTGAACTGGTTGAAATTTTATTTATGGGACAAGCTCTGTCATGGTTTGCTCCTCTGTTCAAAAAAACATCACCAATTTTAAATAACTTTGAAATTTTTTTAGAGGCATTTACAAAAATATTTGGCGAGCATGACAAGGCTCAATAGGCTACAATAAAAATTCGGTCACTATGACAAAAGACTTGCTCTGCATCAATTTGTACATCGGATTTCAGACAATTAGCATGCGACATCAAGTGGGACGAAGAAGCATTGATGAGTCAATTCTATTGGGGTCTAAAAGACGACATGAAGGATTTTTTGTAATCTCTTCCTAATCCACAAACGTTCAACGAAGCCATTAGCCAAGCTGTGAAGTGCGATAACCGCCTATTTCAGCGTCGCCAAGACCAATGTTTCAGACAATATACAAGTTGTCACGGCGCAACTATATTGGTAAGTAGCCTAAATTCACAATTGGAGGCAGAGGACATGAAGATTGATGCGATACATGTCAAATCTCTTATTCCAAAAGAAAAGAAGCAGCGTATGGAGAAAGATTTGTGTTTGTATTGTGGTGGAAAAGACCATAGAGCTGAAAGCTGTCCTAAGAAGCAAAATAGACACAACATCAAGACTAGATGTGCGTTTGTTTAGGAAAACGAGGATGCGTGACCACAATAGGAACCATTGTCGTACTGTAATTATTTATAGTATATAAAAATTAGTTAAAATATATTATATGTTTATGAATCTAGATGTGTGTTAGAATGGTTAGTAAGTTAAATTAAAAATGGTTGATAGAAGAAACTTTATTTTATTTTATTTTACTTATTTTAGTTATGGTATTTAAAAATTATAAGATCTAAATGTTTAATATGAAGCCTTGAGAGAAGGTGGGGACTTAAGGATGAAAATTTAAGCTAGTAAGAGGCTAATTGGGAGGGATGAAATCAAGCCATGGTCGGATGAAGGCAAGGAATAGGGAACTTCATCCCTATTGGTCGAATACCATGCCCAATGGGCTTTGAGGAGGCTGCCCGCGACCTTAACAGGGGTTTTCGGCAACTTCAAAAGGGGATTTGCAATTTCAGAGGTAGGGTTGTAAAGTTTAGGGTTTTGGGTATAGTTTGAGAGGAAATTTTAGGCAATTTGGAGTTAGGGTGAAGAAGTTATACTTGTTCAAAGTTAAAGAGTGGATTTCATGCATACTGTCACTCTTTTGAGATTTTGCGGAGTTGTACGGAGGCTTTTGGAGATCGGACGGTGCGATTGGAAAGGTGATTTTAAGATCTACGTCTATTATGAAGGAATTCTTAAGTTTTGAGTTTAGACAAAGGAGATATGAAGAGTTGAAGACAGCGCATCCAATTCCAAGGCAGTAAGCACACTGTGTTGTTAATAGTTATGCTTTGAGCCATAACTTGAGTTTTCAAACAAAATTTTGGCTCAAACTTCTTGGAGAATGTGAAATTTTGTGTTAAAAAGCTATATATACAAATTTCATGGAATTTGAGCTTATAGTTTGTGAGATATGAAGAAATTTGTATGCGGGTGTATAAAGACAAGGGTTTGAAGCGGCTGTTAGGGTTTTCAAGATATCTCAAGATCCGCAATGAATTTGCAGTTGAAAATTGTTGTAGAGGTTGATAAGAATACATTAGTACTTCATGTAAAATTTTACCATGTTTGGACGGTCGGATCAGGAGATATGAGATGTTGAAGTTCGGAAAAATTTCCACATAAAGATATATAAGGTTTTAGAGGATTTTATCACACTTTGGATGTTGTTAGTTACTTGAGGCTTATGTATTTGATGTAATTTCTCAAAAAGAAAAAAATATATATATAAACTTTGAGTTTTCCTCATTTTTGAAGCTTGATTGAGAAATTAGTGACAGCTAGAAGCCCAGCGCTTTCTTAAGGCAAATTCTCTCTACCCCGACATATTGGTGCTTCCACTGAGAGAGCCTTGAGGCATTAGTTACTCAATAAGTGAAGATGGGGGATCAAAACCCAAGTTTTGGATTATCCGGGGGGGTGGCTGCTCAAGACCTTTTCAAGGCATTTGCCCAGTTTATGGAACAAAGGCAACAGGTGCAAGGAGATGACAAAAACACCTCTAAAGCCTTACAAGCAGTAGTGGACAAGATTGGGAGGTTTGATGGGAGGAACATCACTAAGTTCCTAGGGATTTACACGTGTGAAATGGAGGTACATCAAGTTTCAGAACTTAAAATGATTACCACCTTTGATTTGGCAGTTATACCTGAGATCAGGGAGAGGGTGCAAGAGTTGCATAAACAGGATATATCGTGGGGGAGATTTGAGGAGTTGCTGAAGGATGAGTTTTTTGAGGAAGACTCAGAAAGGATGACAAAAAGATCATTCTTAGAATGGATTGAATATAGGCCAGGAAACCAGATGGCTCCAAATGAATTAATCAGGGAGTTTGAAAAGAAGTTTGGCCAATTGCCACGACAAGAGAGACAGTTATTGGATACTAGAAAGACTGAGTTGTTTTTGCAAACAACTAATGAAGATTTGGAAGACAAGCTATTTTTTCATCTTGTAGATAGAGAATCTAAGAGTGGCTTTACAAATAATTGGAGATTGGTGAAAGAAATAGCAATACTTGTGGCCAAGCAACAGAGGATGAAGACTCGTGGCTTATCATCACGATTGGAGCAAGTATCCACATCTCAAACTTCAGTGTCATCTAAAAAGGTGATGAAGACTGTCCAGGAAGACACTCTTGAGGAATTGATCAAGGGCATACAGGATCCTAGGGTTGAAATGACTGAGTTGAAGAAATCTCAAGTTGCGAATTCATCAAAGCCAACCGAAGGTTTCAAGGGATTTTTGGAAAGATGTATGTGGTGTGATAGTCCAAACCACAAGCGTGGTGAGTGTGACAATTATAAGACTGCAATCAAGGAGGGTATTATATATTTCAAGGAAGGCAGGATAAGACTCACAGGGTCTGATAAGTCTTTGAAGACCAACTTTGGAAAAGGAGGCATGAAGAAGCTGGTAGAAGAGCAGGCATATAAAACTAGTGCCATGCATGGGAAGGAAGCAGAGTCTTATTCTATTACGGTGTCGTTTAGTAATATGACCACTAGGTGAAAGAGGGAAAGAATGATTATATTATAGAAGAGCTCAAATGAAAATATTAGAGAAAATTATCTTAGAAAAATAGATAATAGACAAGGAGGTAGTAAAAATTAAAAGGTGCTAATATTGCCTTTTATAAAAAGAAATTCTACTTACTTTGTATAGCCATAAATATGATAAAATAAAGTAGATTAGAAAGATAATTGGTATAGGCATGTTTAGAAAGGAGCTAAGAGTAGGTTTTAGAGAAATTTACCACAAAATTACAAGAGTTGATACCCGGAGAGGGCCGGTTAAGAACCTGGGTCAAAACCAGATCCTAGGGCACAAAACCGTGTGCTGACGGCGAATGCAGAAGTTTTTTGCAGATCGGAGAGTGGGATTAGAAGGCACACTTGAGGAAGTCTGTATGTTTTTTTGGTTTTGAATGACTTGGATAAAAGTTGAGTTTGTAAGAGCTTTGAAAAGTCAGAGTTGTTTTGGGAGACTTTAGAGTTTGTGAAGTATATTGGGATTTATATTTTTGAAGATTTTGTGAAACTGGTTACTAATCGTCAAGTGAAATTTTGTAGGTTTGTGCATACAGTGGTGCTTGTAAGGTGCTATGAATTTGAGATTGATCTAACGGTTTGATCAAAGGTTATTGAAGTTTATGTGGGTTGGGGTCTCTAGAATTGGGTTTTAAAGGTCAATTAGGGTTTCGCAGATTTTGAGCAATCTATCAATTGGATTGAGGTGAAATGTTTGTGTGTGTATAGAAGACTTAATTTCCTACATGCATGTGAAATTTGGAAGCAATTGAACAGTGCAAATAGGAGGTTTAGGCATTGGAATATTGGCATGAAGATTGGAGAAGGAGGCCGGCTGATACCCGAGCAAATTTGTAAGTTTTTCTTCTTCTTCGTAAGTTGGATCTTCTTCAAATTTGGTGTGTGTGTGTTGTTAATTTAATTGTTAAGGTATATGAAAATTTTCAATGAAGATCAACAATTTTTTTGGTAGTTATTGTGGTTCTAAAACTGTCTTAGAAATTGCTTAGGGCTTGGCTAGGATTTAGGGTTTAAGATTTTACTAGGGTTTGATTAGGATTTGGATTTAGGATTTAATTAGGGTTTCATTAGGATTAGGATTTGATCAGGGTTTGATTTAGGATTTGATTAGAATTTGACTAAGGTTTGACCAGGATTTGAGTTAGGATTTTATTAGGGTTTAGGGTTTGATTAGGATTTGACTAGGGTTTGACCAAGGTTTGAATTAGGGTTTCATTAGGATTAGGGTTTGATCAAGGTTTGACTTAGGGTTTGATCAGGGTTTGACTTAGGGTTTGACTAGGGTTTGACCAGGGTTTGACTTAGGATTTGACTAGGATTTGATCAAGGTTTGACTTAGGGTTTGACTAGGGTTTGAATAAGATATGATTTAGGATTTTAAGATTCTATTTTTAGTATTTTCTAAATTTAGCATTTTATATATTATTTTCTATTATGATTATTGTATGACTCATTTATTCTTCTTTTATAATTTCTTTAAGATTGAATCAAGCTGAAAAATATTGTTAAGGTTTAATAGAAGTTATTTAAGATTCTATTAGAATTGTTAGGATTTTGTTGTGGCGTATTTCCTTTTTATCTTCCACAGCCAGGTGCCCGGAGCATTCTCAAGCAAGACTTCACGTATTACGACATAATTTGGTGAACCCGACGTGAAAAGCTTGAGGTGGAAGATTATTGGGATATTTTTGGATTTATTTGACTTATGAAGAAAGAAGGCAAGAGAGTTGAAGGAAGAATTATGGATGGTGCTTCAATTGGAATAAAAGCTTGAGGTGAAAGCTTATTGGGATTTTTTGGATTTATTTGACTTATGAAGAAGGAAGGCAAGAGAGTTGAAGGAAGATTTATGGATGATGCTTCAATTGGAGTAAAAGCTTGAGGTGGAAGGTTATTGGGATTTTGTTGGATTTATTTGACTTATGGAGAAGGAAGGCAAGAGAATTGAAGAAGGAATTATGGATGGTGCATCAATTGGAGTTTTTAGTGGAGTTGCAAGTGGAGCAACAAGGGGAGGTAGAAAAGGAGGACAAGATGGAAAGAGGGTTGATTTTGAAGCTTTTTAAAAGCTTTGAACTTTGAAAAATATCTTAGGAAAAAAAAAAAAAAAAAAAAAAAAAAAATGGCATTTGGATTATCAAGGAGTATCATAGGGTTTTATAGACATCTTGGAGGATTTTGAAGTATCATAAGGTATTTATTAGAATGCTTTTAAAGAAATTTTTGAATATTGTGAATTAAAATGGAAGATGTGTCATCAAGATCTTTGGGTGAATTATATATTTTTGATGGAGCTATGGATGGAGCTTCTAGTGGAGTTGCAAGTGGAGCAATAAGTGGAGGTAGCAAAGGAGGACAAAATGGCAAGAGGATTGATTTTGAAGCTTTTTGAAGCTTTGAGCTTTGGAAAATATCTTAAAAAACAAAAATGACATTTTAATTATCATGGAGCATTATATGGCTTCATAGACATCTTGGAGCATTTTAAAGTATTATAAGTTATTTATTGGGGCATTTCAAGGGACATTTCAAGGGTTATTCATTGAACATTATAGAACAAAATGGAAGATGTTTTGGATAGGTTGAATACTTTGGATGGGTCAAATGTTGATGAGTATTTTAAGGCTTTTTTTATTTTTATGGAAGAGCAACAAAAGATGCAAGCAATTGAAAGGGATATCACAAAGGCATTGCAAGGAATCATCAACAAATTTGGAAGGTTTGAAGGATGCAACATCACTAAGTTTTTACAAGTTTATACATATGAAATGGAAGCATGCCAAATTCCTGAGGCAAAGATGATTTCAAGCTTCTATTTGGCTATTGAACCTAGGATTCATAACAAAGTGAAAAGATTACTTGAAGGGGGTGTGGAGACATGGTCAAAATTTCAAGAACTTTTGAAAGATAAATTTATTGATGCAAATGAGGATAGGATTACCAAGCGAAAGTTTTTGGATTGGATAAATTTACAACCAGGCATGCATATGGATCTTTATGAATTTTTGAAAGAATTTGAAAAGAGGTTTTATCAACTCTCATCCTCTGAGAGACAATCATTGGATGTTTTAAAGATAGACTTATTTTTAAATAGTCTTGATGATGCCTTGGGAGACAAGCTTTTTATGCTTCTTATAGATGAATCTACGGAGAGTGGTTGTACCAATAATTGGGAAGAGTTGAAAGAAGCGGTGATTGTTTTAGCAAAGCAACAAAGGGCACAAGCTAAAGGAGTTGGAGTATGGCCTAAAAAATCTTCTATTTTGGCTTCTATATCATCTTTATCAATACAAGGGATTAATCTTGAAAATAGAGAAATAGAAGAGCAATTGGAGGACTTCAAAGGAGGAGCCAATTCTTTGCAAATGAAAGAAATTGGATCTTATATTGAGAGCGATGAAGGAGAGAACAAAGATTTTATTCAAACTATTAGTATGGAAGGCCAAGATATCCAAAAATCTGAAGGCAATATGGAGCTCAAGGATTTAGACACTAACAACAATGAAGATGAAAGCTATGGCTATTCCACATTGAGTAAGTTTATGCAAGTTGGTGATGGCAAATTGGATGGAATATTTCTTAATGATAAAAAGAGATTTTCTATATTTGAAGGAGGTGAGGATGCTTTACCTAATACTTTGGATTATGTTGAAGAATTCAAGGTTGAGCCTTCAAAAGAGATGGATTATGGATCTATTCAAGGTTCTAATCATGAAGGTTGTATGAATTCATATCATTATGATGTGAAAAGTGGTGGGATTATAGATAAATATGATGATAAAAGTCAAATTACATATTGCTATGAAACCATATATGGATTGGATGAAAGAAGTTTTGAAATTTTACATCAACATTATGGAGGGGATTATGAAATTACACAAGGTTATGATGTTTTACAAGGATACATTCAAGAAGAAATGATAGATATTTCACAAAATTATATGGCAAAAGAAGATTATGGAATCAGAAGTAAGGGTATTAAGTCAATGGCTTTAATCAGGTCAACTGTGAGTACTAATCTTTTGGACCAAAATCAAGGTTATATGGATAATGCAAATGTATTGGGGACACAATTGGATTTTGATAAGAAAAAGATTCATCATGCAGTGTGGAATTCAAAGATTGAAAATCTAAAAATCTTCAAATATAAAGACATTAGAAATGGGTTTAAAGATTACATAGACATCTTAAATGGAGGTTGGAATCAAAAGAACAAGACAAAAGATGCAAGCAAGATATATGTAGCTATGTGGATGAGGTTTCATTTAAGTCTTCTTATTTCAAAATTTGTACCTCGCCAATGGTTTGGTCATGTGCAAAAGAAGATAATTTCAACCTACTTGCACATGTGGAGTATATGGAAATATTGGCATTGATAAAAGAAATAATTGACTATAGAATATTAGTATATACGAGAAGATGGACATTAGACTTGCATTAACAACCACATATAATCTAGAGGGGAGATGGCTCCTGCTTATTAGAAGAGATGAGGCCATTATTACCTTATCACAGGATGGATATATTTTATTCAAAAATATAAACAATTTTGGAAGAATAGAAAAGAAAAATGTCAAAAATATAGAATATGAGTTGAAGAAATGTGGAGTGCTTGATGAAGATGAATTCATATTGGAGATATTTAAAGAAAGTGGCTTTGATGATATCATAGGTGAATTATAATCATTATTGGATTTAAGTTTTGAAAGTAATGATAAGGTAATAAATGTGCAATTTAAAGAATTTTATGATGAGGTGAAAGATTATGTTAATAGATATAATGCAAAAGTGGAAGCTAAGTATTAGACTATTGCCAAGAAAATTAAACAAGTAGCATTGCCGCTACCATTGGATTATGAGAAAGAGTCGAAAGGGCTTACATACAATTGAAATTGAGAGATTCAAGGACATTGAGGTAGCTATAAAGAAGTTGAAAGAAGCAAGAGAAAAAAGCAAGGAGATGGTTTGGGCCTTCTGTTGTTAAACAAGTATATGACAATGGAACATATTTGTTATGAGAACTTGATGGTACAAAATTAAAAATATCTATAGCAAGCAAGCAAATCAAGTTATTTAAACAAAGAGGTGAAGCAATTTGTTTTAATGAAGAACAAAACCTATTAAGAGGTGATAAGATGGAAGAAGAAGAGCAAATTGAAGATCAAGAATTTGACCAAGATGAAGAAAGATTTATATCAATATAATAACAAACTTGGCGCATGTCGGAGGATGCACAGGTTCAGGGGGGATGGATGTCGTGTAGTAATATGACCACTAGGTGAAAGAGGGAAGGAGTGATTATATTATAGAAGAGCTCAAATAAAAATATTAAAGAAAATTATCTTAGAAAAATAGATAATAGACAAGGAGGTAGTAAAAATTAAAAGGTGCTAATACTGCCTTTTATAAAAAGAAATTCTACTTATTTTGTATAGCCATAAATATGATAAAATAAAGTAGATTAGAAAGATAATTGGTATAGGCATGTTTAGAAAGGAGCTAAGAGTAGGTTTTAGAGAAATTTACCACAAAATTACAAGAGTTGATACCCAGAGAGGGCCGGTTAAGAACCTGGGTCGAAACCAGACCCCAGGGCACAAAACCACATGCCGACGGCGAATGCAGAAGTTTTTTGCAGATCGGAGAGTGGGATTAGAAGGCACACTTGAGGAAGTCTGTATGTTTTTTTGGTTTTGAATGACTTGGATAAAAGTTGAGTTTGTAAGAGCTTTGAAAAGTCAGAGTTGTTTTGGGAGACTTTAGAGTTTGTGAAGTATATTGGGATTTATATTTTTGAAGATTTTGTGAAACTGGTTACTAATCGTCAAGTGAAATTTTGTAGGTTTGTGCATACAGTGGTGCTTGTAAGGTGCTATGAATTTGAGATTGATCTAACGGTTTGATCAAAGGTTATTGAAGTTTATGTGGATTGGGGTCTCTAGAATTGGGTTTTAAAGGTCAATTAGGGTTTCGCAGATTTTGAGCAATCTATCAATTGGATTGAGGTGAAATGTTTGTGTGTGTATAGAAGACTTAATTTCCTACATGCATGTGAAATTTGGAAGCAATTGAACAGTGCAAATAGGAGGTTTAGGCATTGGAATATTGGCATGAAGATTGGAGAAGGAGGCCGGCTGATACCCGAGCAAATTTGTAAGTTTTTCTTCTTCTTGGTAAGTTGGATCTTCTTCAAACTTGGTGTGTGTATTGTTAACTTAATTGTTAAGGTGTATGAAAAATTTCAATCAAGATCAACGGTTTGTTTGGTAGTTATTGTGGTTCTAAAACTGCCTTAGAAATTGCTTAGGGCTTGGCTAGGATTTAGGGTTTAAGATTTTACTAGGGTTTGATTAGGATTTGGATTTAGGGTTTAGTTAGGGTTTCATTAGGGTTAGGGTTTGATCAGGGTTTGACTTAGGGTTTGATTAGGATTTGACTAAGGTTTGACCAGGGTTTGAGTTAGGGTTTCATTAGGGTTAGGGTTTGATCAGGGTTTGACTTAGGGTTTGATTAGGGTTTGACTAAGGTTTGACCAGGGTTTGAGTTAGGGTTTCATTAGGGTTAGGATTTGATCAGGATTTGATTAGGGTTTGATTAGGATTTGATTAGGGTTTGACTTAGGGTTTGATTAGGATTTGACTAGGATTTGACCAGGGTTTGACTTAGGTTTGACTAGGGTTTGATCAAGGTTTGACTTAGGATTTGACTAGGGTTTGAATAAGATATGATTTAGGGTTTTAAGATTCTATTTTTAGTATTTTCTAAATTTAGCATTTTATATATTATTTTCTATTATGATTATTATATGACTCATTTATTCTTCTTTTATAATTTCTTTAAGATTGAATCAAGCTGAAAATTATTGTTAAGGTATAATAGAAGTTATTTAAGATTCTATTAAAATTGTTAGGATTTTGTTGTGGCGTATTTCTTTTTTATCTTCCACAGCCAGGTGCCCGGAGCATTCTCCAGCAAGACTTCACGTATTATGACAACGATTGAACAGAAAACAATGAAGGCTATTTCTTCACCAGCTGCAGAGACCATGATCAGGAGAGCTGAAGCTATCAGGGAGATGACTGGATGGAATGATCCAGTTGACGCTATTAGCATCAAAGCATTTTTAGGTGGAAAGCAACAGAGTAATGGTGTGCATGATGCTGTGGTTGAAGAGAAGAGAAGTAGAGCTGTTCAAGAGAAGGATGTTGAGGAACCTACAATCAAGAAGAGATCTCCACAAAACAAAGAAACTTTTCCAGAGCAAAAATCGGAGAAGGTGTCTCCTTCTACTCGTCCTGGTAATTCAGCACCACCAAAAGAGTGGTGGGAGAAGGAGAAAGAGCAAGAGAAGGATAGCACATATAAAACCAAAGGTAAAAATCTTGCCTACAAGCTTCAATCTGATATTGAAACATCCACACATATGAAGAGTATCTTGGAAGAAAAGATTTTGGATGCTAAGATTGAATTCACTCTAAGAGAAGCTCTTGGTATAGCCAAGAGAGATTTCCATGAGTTAATCATTGATGTGATAAAATGAAAGAGGCAAATAACAGCAGAAGCTATCATGGTAGAAGCATTGGATACTCGTGTGACCAAGGATGAGGAAGAGGAGATAGGGCAGGTTTTTGTACAGACTGCATTACCAGAGTTTGGAAGCAAGGATGATATGGAGAATAGACTTCAGATCAATCATACAAAGGATATAGAAGGGCATCAAATAAATGACATACTTATAGAATCTGGCAAAGAAAAGAAGATTATACAGGAAGCACGTGTTATTAGCTTCTCAAAAGAAGATGGTGATGAGTTGGGAAATAATATCTACTCAATTTCTTATTGGGCTAGAGCTACGACAGAGACTTATATGAGGTTGGAAAACTGTAAGAATACAGTCTTAGCTTTAGTTGATCATGTATCAGAAATCAACATGTCCAGGCGGGAGTATGAAAAGAGTAAGTGGCCAATCAATATCAACCATGGCTGGATGATTAGAGCTGCAAATAACCAGCAAGGTGATTTATATGGAGCTTGTCTAGCTGTGAAGACTAGGATTGGAGATGTAGAAGTAGAACAGAACTTCTTCGTGCAAAATTCTGCTATATATCCGGTAATACTTGGTCAACCTTATATTACAGCTGCTAGAATGGAAACTAGAGTCTTGGATGATGGCTCTTATTATGCCAGGATTCGTAGTTGTGATGGAAAAAAGATTGTGCAATTTATCACAGTGAAACCTATTCATGAAAGGCACAGAGCGCTAAGAGAGATGCCTTTAGAGTCAAGAAATACTTTCTTAGTTTTTTAAAAGGCATCCATGTAGGATGGAGGTACATGGGTGCAAAATAGATTATCTCCAAACTCCAATATAGAAAATTTTGGTTTTAGATTTTGGATTTGATTGGCAATAGGTTTATGAATTTTCAAAGGGTTGAAGATTTGAATCTTGTAAATAGAAGAAGGATACAAAAACAAGAGAAAAATTTAAAAAGAGTGGATTTAGTTTCAAATGATGAAGTTGTAGTAGGAATAACAGAAGAAGCAAGTTTAGAAGATGGTTTGGTATAAGTTTAGGATGAAGATGCTATAGTAGAGATATACTCAAGAAAAGAAGCTAAGGAGCCAGATTGGAAAGAGAAGTATAGAATTGGGCATTGATTTACTCAAGAATTGTTGGTTAAGCTGAAGATTGGAGAGGGTGATTTCTTGGCACATACCAGAGGATGTGCAGGTTTAGAGGAGGTGGATGTCGTACTGTAATTACTTACAGTATGTAAAAATTAGTTAAAATATATTATATGTTTATGAATCTAGATGTGTGTTAGAATGGTTAGTAAGTTAAATTAAAAACGGTTGATAGAAGAAACTTTATTTTATTTTATTTTACTTATTTTAGTTATGGTATTTAAAAATTATAAGATCTAAATGTTTAATATGAAGCCTTGAGAGAAGGTGGGGACTTAAGGATGAAAATTTAAGCTAGTAAGAGGCTAATTGGGAGGGATGAAATCAAGCCATGGTCGGATGAAGGCAAGGAATAGGGAACTTCATCCCTATTGGTCGAATACCATGCCCAATGGGCTTTGAGGAGGCTGCCCGCGACCTTAACAGGGGGTTTTCGGCAACTTCAAAAGGGGGATTTGCAATTTCAGAGGTAGGGTTGTAAAGTTTAGGATTTTGGGTATAGTTTGAGAGGAAATTTTAGGCAATTTGGAGTTAGGGTGAAGAAGTTATACTTGTTCAAAGTTAAAGAGTGGATTTCATGCATACTGTCACTCTTTTGAGATTTTGCGGAGTTGTACGGAGGCTTTTGAAGATCGGACGGTGCGATTGAAAAGGTGATTTTAAGATCTACGTCTATTATGAAGGAATTCTTAAGCTTTGAGTTTAGACAAAGGAGATATGAAGAGTTGAAGACAGCGCATCCAATTCCAAGGTAGTAAGTACACCGTGTTGTTAATAGTTATGCTTTGAGCCATAACTTGAGTTTTCAAACAAAATTTTGGCTCAAACTTCTTAGAGAATGTGACATTTTGTGTTAAAAAGCTACATATATAAATTTCATGGAATTTGAGCTTATAGTTTGTGAGATATGAAGAAATTTGTATGCGGGTGTATAAAGATAAGGGTTTGAAGCGGATGTTAGGGTTTTCAAGATATCTCAAGATCCGCAATGAATTTGCAGTTGAAAATTGTTGTAGAGGTTGATAAGAATTCATTAGTACTTCATGTAAAATTTTACCATGTTTGGACGGTCGGATCAGGAGATATGAGATGTTGAAGTTTGGAAAAATTTCCACATAAAGATATATAAGGTTTTAGAGGATTTTATCATACTTTGGATGTTGTTAGTTACTTGAGGCTTATGTTTTTGATGTAATTTCTCAAAAAAGAAAAATATATATATATAAACTTTGAGTTTTTCTCATTTTTGAAGCTTGATTGAGAAATTAGTGACAGCTAGAAGCCCAGCGCTTTCTTAAGGCAAATTCTCTCTACCCTGACACCGTGCGGCTGTACAAATCAATACTAGGTTTCTCTCTTTCTACTCAAATTGCTCGTTGTTTTAGAAATCCTTTGTCTTTTGGCCTTCAAAAACTAAAAACCTTAGCCTTATTAGATTCAAGAGCATCTGCTTGTTTCTTAGAATAAGAATTTGCTAAGTGTCACAAAATTCCCCTAGTACAAAAATTCAAGCCTGTTCACGTAGAAATAATAGATGATCGATCTTTATTGTCTGGTAGTATCACCCATGAATCAGAACCTATAGAGGTGACGTTTAAAGACCGTAGTAGCTATATTATTTTCAACATTATTAGCACCTCGTCAAACCCTGTTATTCTTGGTCTTTCTTGATTGGAAAAATATAATCCATCTATAGATTGGAGGTTGCGGAGGATAACATTTTGTATAGAAAAACCTAAGGACAAGCTTGGAAGAAGACTCCAAATCAGAAAGTCCTTGTTTAATGGAGCAAGAACGTTTGTAAGATCGTACAAGGCAGACACACCATTGGTCATTTATGCAACTTCAACTAATGGAGAGCAAATTTCAATAGCAGATATATCGAAATATTATAAGGATTTTCAAGACGTTGTCATGTTGTGATTTGGCTACTATGTGAAAAAATTATACATGTATGTTTAATGTACAATATATTACTTAGCTAAATGAAAGTCATATCAGTGGATTTTATTGGTTATAGGATGTGATTAGGTTGCTAGTTTAGAAAAGATCTATTAAAAGGATTATTATTAAGATTTATATAACCTTATTTTCTTTTTAGTAGTGACTTTTGAAGTTGATTTTATATGGATAGTAACTTATATATATCTTAAATCACCTTTGTTAGACATTAGTGACCTTTAAAATTTTAGTTTACTTCTTTTATTTGGTACTTAAAGCACAAATATGTAAATCTTTTAAGAAGGGTTAGAAAAGGGTTTTTAGTGTAAAAAGGGTAGTTTGGCCATCCATGTGGATGAATAGAGGTGGATGATAGAAATCTCTATTTTAATTGGCCAAAAATCATGCCCAATGGGCTTCAAGGAGGCTGCCCGAGGGTTTATTAGGAGTTAGGGTTTGTTTTTCGAGGGGAGTGGAACATCAAAGGCTAGGATCATAAGGTTTAGGTTTTTGGATCTGGTTTAGGTGCAAATTTTGTGTGATTTTCACTTTTTATGAAGAAGTTATAGGCCCTAAAAGTTAAGGTGTTGATTTTGGACCTACTGTCACTCTTTTGGATATAACTCGCGCATATAAAAAGCAATCAAGGATTGGCGACTAGGTTTGGAGAGAGCACTTTTAGGGCTATACTTTTTATGTATGGCTTGATAAAATCCAAGCTAGAATAAAGGAGATATTGGGAGTTGAAGTCAATATTTACAAACCTAAGGGTAGTAAGTGACCTGCTTACATAGTGGTTACATTTTGAGCTACATCTTAGGCAATTTGATAGATTTTTGGCTCAAAATTTTCAAGAGTGTATATGCTTTTGTCACAAGACTATGTGCAAAAATTTTGTGGCATTAGAGTTTTGGGTTTGTGAGATATAAGGAAAATAGTGCTCGGGTATCTCTAAGCTAGGCTTTTAAGCACTTGCTAGGGATTTTGAGATATTAGACGATTGGAAATGAATTTATGGTTGATTCTTTCTTGTGATGAGTTTTAAGAGAATTATGTACACTTTGAACTAAATTTTATAGAAATTGAATGGTTGGATCAAGAATTATTGAACTTTAAAATGTAGGAAGAAATAAGTCCTTGCGGGTGAATAAAGATTTGAAGGATTTTTGTGGAAATTTGAACCCTTTTTGTACAAACTTACTTGTATACAAAAGGATTTAAATACATAAATTCTCTTCTGTGAGATTGATATATTATTTGTCCTTTTTATTGAGAACAAACAACTTGTTGGATTTTTGCCATCATATTTCAAATATACTCACCATAGCTAGGTACCTAGTGTATTTCCAGATAAGAGACCATGTCATATGACACCGTTGTCGTGTTGCAACACATTTATATAGTGAAAGGTATAGATAAGAGCAATTTATATTTAATACTTGATTATCTTAGTTCAATAGAAACTTAAGATACTTAAGAAAAGAGTTATAGAAGCCTCTTAGATTATTTTCTTGTATTAATAGCTAACAGACAAAAGTTAGTTGTTAAAGTTTTCTTCTAGGCTATACAAACTCTTTTACTGATTTTGAAAAGCCATAAGTTAATTAGAATAGGATAGAAAAGAAAAATAGTTATTATGGTTGATATTAAGATTAAGTTGAGAATAGGATTTAATTTAAAAATCCTTAAATTTAGTTGAATTGATACCCAAGGAAAGACCGGATATGAGACAGGGTTGAAATCGGACCTCTAGGGACAAAAACAACCGCCGAAGGCAAGGAAGGGGGACATTTGAAGATCGGTAATTAGAATTGGATAGCTAGCTTGAAAGGGGTTTCAAGGGCATTTAGCTTGCAACCATAGGGTTTTGGAGGACTTAGCAATTGCTATTCAAAGTTAGGGTTGGTATTGGTGATTTGGGTTTTTATATAAGACAATGATGGTTTGCATTGTTGAGTGATTTGTAAAATTTGTAAAGCATCTTAAGTTCAAAATTTGATATTGTCTGGATTATAGGGTGTACTAAGTATATACAAAGTTTTGTATTAATCTAGCAATGCAATCAAGAGATATTTGAGTTTTGATACAAAGGGTTGTTGGAAGTTGGCAGTTTAGGGTTGGATAGGGTTTCTGTGATAACTAAAGATCCACTAATTGGATCAATGTAATTTTTGGTATGCTGATAGAAGACTTGTAGGTTGAGCTACACATCAAGTTTGAGCTGAAGTTAATAGTGAAAGAAGGAGAAATCACCACTGGAATTTCTGCATCAATCTTCAAGTTGGCGGCCGAGCGTCATCACTGTGCTTTTGGGCGTTTTCTTGCAATCTATAAGTTGGATCGGACTAAGTTTTTTTGAGCATGTAAAAGGCTTATACCAGCATGTGTGTGCAAAATTTCAAACTAAATAGATGGTTTGATTAAAAATTATAGCTTATTGAAGCTCACTAATTAGGGTTAGGACTTATAAACAAAAATAAAAATTGCTTAATTATAAAGAAAATAAGGTAATTAGGATATATGTAAGATTGATTTTATTAAGAAGAGTGTTTTTAAACACTTTTTAATTGAAGCTCAAATTATATTCCTTATATATGGGTGAAACCTCTTAGGATTTCTTGAGTATTTGCAAACAGTACTTTATCTTCTACAGCCAAGTGCCCGATGCATTCCCAACCGAGACAACACGTAATACGACACCATATACACGGATCAGAAGAATTTGGAGTACTTCATGTCGGCTCGGATTCTAAACCGTTGTCAAGCTCGATGGAATATGTCGCTATCTAGGTTTGACTTTGTTATTATTTATCGGCTTGGAAAGCAGCAAGGGCTATCCGATGCATTATCAAGAAGATCATATCTTGTGCCGAAGGTTGGAGAAACAACGCTTGATCAATAATATATAACATTATTAAAATCAAAGCAATTCAGGATTTGTGCTACTGTTGTATCAATTGATGCCGACTTCCTCAATCAGATACGTACTGCAACCATTGAAGATTCAATAGCCCTTGAAAGCAAGTAGTGTATCAATGATAACAAGTTCAAGGTCGAAGGAGATCTTTTATACTTTGAGGAGCGACTGTATATTCCAAAAGGGCCAGCATGATTCCGAGTCTTTCAATCTTGTCATGACTTTCCAACTGCAGGACATTTTGGATTCAACAAGACCTTAGAACTCATTTCCAAAGATTTTTGGTGGCTCCAAATGTGAAAGGATGTGAAAGATTTTGTCCTCTCTTATGACATTTGTTCAAGATCCAAGAATCCTCGGCATCGCCCTTATAAACTTCTACAGCCATTGCTTATTCTGCATCGTGCATGGTCTTTAGTTTCCATGGACTTTATTACGGACTTGCCGCCATCGAATTCATTCGACAACATCTTTGTTGTAGTGGATCGGCTTACAAAGATGGTACATTTTATCCTTT